>JABJVR010047290.1:0-28226 GCA_025773905.1 Chitala chitala | reverse complement strand
CTCTCCCGGTGGCGGTGCCCCCCCCCCCCCCCCCCCCCCCAAGTTCCTCACTCTGGCGTAGATGTGCACAGGAGTCCACAGAAGCATGATGTGGGGGTGATGGGATGCAGTACGCTGCCTTTTTGGGAGAGGATTCCACATCTCATCCTGCTGTCGGACTGAGGCTGCATTTTCCTGTGTGTCTCTTCGTGTCTCTTGCCCGCCTGCTGCTGTGTGCCTGACGTGTCTGCTGCTCTCACCTCTGACCTCGCACTGACCTCTGTGTCTCCACCCCTCAGGAGGTCGAGTAAAGACCTGGAAAAGAAGGTGGTTCATCCTCACTGATAACTGCCTGTATTACTTCGAGTACACCACGGTGAGTAGCCCAGTGTCAGGCCCTGCCTTACACAACACGTGGAGAGTTCACCTCGCCGTACGTATGCTTTTACACGCTAACAGACGGCTGTTTGCTAACTTTCGCTGAGCCACCTTACCAGAGGATCCTCCACATGGCATGCAAGGCTACTTCTCTTTGGTTTTTGGTGTGGATTCATTCTGCTAATTTTTCACAATTGTTGTGTGTGTGTGTGTGTGTGTGTGTGTGTTTGTTTTTTTTTTTTTTTTTTTTTTTTTAAATAATCTTTTTAATTTGAGAAATTACTGCCTTCCCTCAGACAACTGTTATTGCCATCCACATCTGAGCTTCATGCTATTGTAAAAATGTTATGAACTCAGCAGAAATCAATGTTATGGGACTTCCCCAAGACACTTTAACATGGTGAACACTTCAACTCGTTTACTATGACTGTTCACTGCTGAGCGACAACAGCACTGTAGGGTTGTGTGGACTGGGGGCTACAGACTCCGACTGGGGGCTACAGACTCCGAAGTTGTGATGGGTTTGCTCCTAATGATGCTGATGACCACTTCAAATGTTCTAATGTCTGACTACTAACAAGTTAAGTAATGCTGGGTCGTGTTTAGTGACTAATTTCGTGTTCTGTATATGTTTATGTGATGTCATCAACATAAGAAGAGTAAGTGATATGGGGCCAGTAGATTTCATACAGTAATCCAGTTTATCCACTTCCGCTGTGTCAACGTGATCAAATGTGTACATTGAAATCGGTGGGAGAGAAATCAGCCTTTATATAGCACCAACCTTGGAGTGGAGCCTAGGTGCTTCACAAAATACCCCGTGTCTTTGTCGATGTATGTAACATACAGTATAGTATTACACTTAATATAGATACAAATAAAACGCATAATATAAGGGGAAGATTATCAAAACATTCTACTACATACAAAAGGTCTGAGTAAATAAGAGTTTTCAGCTTGCTTTAAAGAGAGAACTCTGTTACAGTTCGAAGTTGAAGAGGCACCGGATTTTATAATTTAGGGCGTTCAACAGCAAAAACGCGATCGACCAAGATTTATGTCTGGATGTGGGAACTGGCAGCGTAAGCTGGTTGGATGCTCATAGGGGACGGTCATAGCTGTGTAACTAATTGAGTTTAGACTGATAAGTAGGTGTCTGGCCATTAAGGACTTTAAATAGAAATGGTAAAATCTTGAATTCTACTCTGAAGTGCACAGGGAGCCAATTGAGTGATTAGAGAATGGGGGTAATATAATTGCACTTAGGAGTATTGGTTGTAAAATATATGCTGGGGCATTTTGAACCATCTGAACACTGAAGGGCAGATTGAGTAATTCCTATATATAGGGCATTGCAGTAGTCCATCCTGGAGCTAATAAACACATGTATGGCTTTCTGTGTGTCCCTCTGGTGCCAGACACCCAAGGTTTGGGTTTGGAGGTTCTGGTTCCCTGAACTACTCTAAGATGATGCGTTCAGATTTGTCCTCATTCAGGCATAAGAAAAGGTACCGTAGACATACTGTCTACATATGGGAATTATTCACTTATCCAGCATCCTATTAAGTGCATTCCACTTAATACATTTCCTGTTAACATTTGGTGTATTTAAAATTAGCAGGCTCAGGCCTAATTAGGGGTGGTGTGACACATTATTTGCCTTTGTTGGGTTAGAATGTGTTGAATGCTGTTCAACTGTACATGAAGCACAAAACAGGCTGCAGGAAACAGACCAGCATGTCTGAACAAAACTACAAATCTGTGTCTTTCTCATGTTTTCATCAGGACAAAGAGCCAAGAGGAATTATACCCCTGGAGAACCTAAGCATTCGGGAAGTAGAGGATAAGAAGCCAGTAAGCTCAGCCCCCCCCCCCCCTCCCAATAGAGCACAGACACCTTCATTTCTTTAGACACACCTGAGCTTGAGAACAAGTTGAAACCTTTCCAGTTTGGTAGGTCTTATACCACAATCGTGACTTCCTGTTCTCCAGAACTGCTTTGAGCTCTTCATTCCTGACAACAAGGACCAGGTGATCAAGGCCTGCAAGACAGAGGCTGATGGGCGAGTGGTGGAGGGAAACCACACTTTCTATCGCATCTCTGCCCCCACTGCAGAAGAAAAGGATGAGTGGATGAACAGTATTAAGTGAGTTGGCTGTTTGCGCAAGTGTGTTCCCATGGTGGAGAAAACTACTTGCGTGCAACACAAGAGGGTGCTGTTGCACTATTCAGGTTCCTTGTTGATTAAAACCTGCCATTTCTCATCTTAGAGCTGCCATCAGCAGGGACCCTTTCTATGAGATGCTGGCTGCCCGGAAGAAGAAGGTGTCTTCCTTGAAGAGGCACTAAGGGGACCCAGGACCCTCGTTCACTCCAGTCTTACCTCCTCTTGGTGTCTGTCCCTTAACTTTGCACTTGGGAGATTCGTACTGTGTGAGTCTCGGACCATGAGCTCGCTGACAGGCCTCCCTGTCTTGCCTTTCATGCCCCAGATTACCCCCACTGGGTATTGTTACTGCCTGTGTGTACCCCATCTTTGTACCCCAAAACAGCCATTGTTTGTCACAGACCAGCAGTGCAAACACCCACACTTCCACATTCTTTCACCCTGTCTGCCTGCCCACGTGTGGTGCATGGAACCACATTTTTGCAAGTAGAATAAGATGTACTTTGTGTATAAATATGCAGGCATCGTGTATTACAGCAGTGTATGTGTTTGGACTTGGGGGGGGTTAACAAACTCACGGTTGTTTTTTGTTTAAAAGAGAACAATACACTTTATAGATAGTTAACTTTTTGAGTTCACCTGATGGGTGTTTGAAGATGCTCCTCAGGTAAAGCACAGCCCACCAGGCCCCTGGGGGCCAGTTGGACCAGGTAATGATGGGGTGTATGCACACCAAGCTCCATTCCTGCCAAAAAAACTTTTAAGCCATTAAGTGGGACAGACCACTGGATCAAACTCAGCTGGCAGCAGCTCAAAACTGCTGCCATATGCCCAAAAACGTGCATAGCTGAGGGGGTTGTCTCTCCAGAGTGCCTGTAGCTGTCCCGCCCACACTCTAGTCAGGAGCTGTGGGTTTGATTGGCAAGGCTGTAAGACAATCAGCTGCTGCCCTTCTGTCAGCTTTTTTTTTTCTCTTCCTCTCCTGAATTTGCATTCAGAGGACTCCGCTCTGTCGACATGCTTTGATATTCAGATGTTATGGGTTGCAGTGAACTGATATACAGACTCTACAGGCAACAGATTTAGGTTTAGATTTTTTTTTTTTTTTTTTTTTTTTGATGCCAGTTTTTTTTCTTAAATATACATGGAATCTACATGATCTCCGATACTATTAAATTTTTGCCTTTGTTTAAATTTTGACATTGTAACAAAGTTTGTACAGAAAGACAGTTGTTTAAAGGAAATTGCTTGTTGGTTTCCAGTTGTTTCCTCCGATTCAATGCACTGATGTTGGAATCCCCCCCACACACACTCTGTCTTATGGCTGACAGTGTTTTGTCTATTTATCAAGGTTGTATATACTTAAATGTAGAGGATTTGGTTTTTATTTTTGCAAATGTTAAATTCTGTTTTTTGCTTTCCAAGTACTGGTTTCTTTCTTCCACTGTTACAGTGTACTCTAGGATTGACTTAAGTGAATAAAGTTAATTTCTCATGCTTTGCATTGAAGCTAAAACCTTTCTGTGCATAGAAAACTTTTTTTTTTTTTTTTTTTTTTTTATTGAATGGCATTTGTACATGCATGTGAAGTCATTTATCTTTTCCAGTTATTGATTAGCAAGTAGCATTCATAAAGATGCATATCCCTGGTGCATCCCTAGCAAAGGTGATTGAGTTGTTGTAGTAATTCGTCCACTTTCCATACCACTTATCCTACACAGGGTCATGGGAGTGCTAAAGTGTATCCCAGGGAGCTTAGGGAACAAGGCAAGGAGCACCCAGCTGCCATCCCATCACAGGCCACAATTATACACCTGCACCCAATTGTAAATTATGGGCAATTTGGAAATCCCAGTTGACCTACAACAAACATCCAGATGATGTGAGGAAACCAAAGCACCTTGGGGAAAGGGAGAACATGCAAATTCTGTGCGCACGGACCGGAGGTGGGATTCAAACCCCCAACCCTGCACTTGTGAATCACCAGTGGTGACCATGGCCATTGTGCCCCTCCCCCCCCTTGTGATCATTAAATATATCTGTGATGACATTGATTCTTCTGTGCGCTATTAAACATGCCTGTTCAGTAGGATCAGTGTTATGGTTTCTTAAAACTAAACGTCTAGGGCATTCTGCCAGGGGTATGTATCCTTTGGAGGTGTGTGTGGCCTGTTCCCTATGGCCTGACCTGACCCATCTGCAGAAGAAATTTCTGGGTTCACATCATGTAAGATTCAGATAACAACAGCCTTTACTCCATGTCTCAATTGTAAATCAGTTTGGAAATCTAGCTCTTCCAGTCAGAGCCCCCACCCAGCCACCTCTGCAACAAGAATGCTATAATCTTGTATGACATCTGGAGACAGATATTCACCATTTCCTTTTGTTTATTTACTAAAACCCTAACCTTGGCTTCCAGTTTGTGGCTAACTGGAAATTTAATTTGACATGAAACCACAGGACTGCAGCCTCATGCTGTATGAAGACCTCTTCCCTCCGGGGTGCTGTGGGACCACAAAGACTCAACTGGGTTAGGACAGGTACTGAGTGTACGGGACTCGGGGGTCTGGCAGGCTGCTGAACCGGCTGTGTCTGGAGCTACGTCACTTCCCCATTTCATGCTACAGATCAGCTCCTGCAATATTTCTTTGAGGTGTACTGAACAAGGGAGCTTCACCTGTCGGCTCCTTTGTCACGCACATGCAAGGTGATGAGGTGGCCTGCAGGTGGAGCTCTTTGGCGTTAATTCAAATCATGCTACACAATGACGGTGGCAAGGAGCCCTCACAGCACAGGAGAGGTTATTGGAATATATTCGGTTATTTGTACCAGGGAATGCATTAAGCCATGAACTCCAATAATTTTATAGATTTCTTGGAGTTGAAACTGTTTATAGTTATGTTTTTGTGTTTTGGCTGCAACAGAATCTTTTACTATTTGCATTGTTACATGCGAGGCAAAATAAAATTATGATTGAGATATGCCGCTTTGATGTTTTACTTCTGAGTTGACAGTTAAAGTTGGTCTAAAAAAAATTTTAAAAATGCGGTTCAAGAATGAAAGCTAGAAGCGCTGTTTCCCATGCCAGTGTACGGTGACTAACTTTATCCACAATCCAAATAAGCAGAACGCCAGTAAATTTTCTTAAAGCTGTCATATTAATTTTGCCATTACGGTTAGCTTTAAAATACATGTTGTGGACCTCTTCACTGCCTGAGCTGGTTTCATTTAAGAAATCATAAGTCATAAGTCATGCCAGGGGTAACAAGCTGTTGCAAACTGTAGCAACAAGTGTTGCTATGTGACACCAGTGGAGCACCATTTGCTTCTCCAACTTGGGAACATTGTTAAGGGTGTAGGGCATAGCAAGGGCCTAAAGCTGGAAAGGAAATGTCTCATCATCTCTGTGCTGAAATGACCTCCTGGAAGTTAACTTTGCAGTGTTCTTAACAAGATGACATCCAGTTCAAGAATATTTCACTACAAATGTTGCATTCAAAAATACGTATAATATTTAACAAGTCAGCAAGTCAGGCATGCAGTATTATGCATTAAGCTCATGCATTAAAACATGCAGCTGCACAATGCGCTCCTCAATGTTACATAATTTGCATTCTGCAGTTAAATTTTTTATGCTCTAACCAAAGTATAAGTATGACAAGGGGAGGATGGCTTTTGTTCTTTAAGGTTCATTTAGGTGTCAAATGTTGAAGTATATTTTTGTGAGAAATGCTAGTTGCTGCCTTAACCCCTGTGTGAACTAAAGATGTCAGCAACCAAGTGGGAACTTAACTATAAACGTCTCATGGTTCTGGAGTATACGGAGCATGCGGTTGGGCTTCCGAGTGCTTTTAATGTTTGCTGCTGTGCAGGAGAGGTACAAACGTTCTTTCCTTTGTAAAATAGGAAATTTGACATTTGAACTTGGTGAAAGCTGTAGAAGCCCTGAAGGAATGCAGAAATGTACAAGGCATGTACACTGCCTGGGCTTTCAGATGAGAGAGCTGTATGATGTGTACGACTAGTGCTGAGCCCTTGGCTGACCCACATGTGCTTATCAGTCAGGGAGGAGATTTGTGTAATCATCCTGATAAGAAGGAAGTCAAACACTCTCCAACTGAGCCCTTTTCCTATAATTAGCCTGATGAAATGAAACTACGAGTTTTACTTCCCTGTCAGGTAACAGGTATCATTCAGCTCTGCACGCTAAAGAGGACAAACTGCTTTACAAAGAGAACTCAGCCCTGAGGTCTTAACTGGAAAGTCACTTTACTACCTGAATTTGCCTGAAGGGGTTGAGATTTCTGAAGAAGAGAGCGCAGACATACTTTGCCCCTACCAGCTGAAAGCTCACATAACATGCTGTAGGTGTGTGCTCACCTTACATCTGGTGTATACGCAGATCACCCAGAATATGAACACCTGTTTAAATATGCAGGAGCTAAGAACACCAAACATAAATGGAGAAGGTAGTCTTTGTTCTCCAGTACTGGCTTTACATGTTTAAAAAAAATTATTCCCACAATGTCAAACCAGCCTAACTTGATAGGTGTCAAGAATTTCCTATGGCTTGATTTTTGATACTTCTAACGTAGATCTGAAAAAGGTGAACAGGAAAACTATTTTTGCGTTATTTTAAATTTGGAAAATATTTTGTTTCCAGCCCATTGGAAAACTCCAGAACAATCTGAGATTTAAAAAGTCAAAGCCAAGATCCACAGTATCTTAAAAAACAGATTTAAAAATTCACATTCCAGTAGATGACGGCATATTCTTTTGGAGAAAAAAACCATTATAATGAGAAAATTTGTTATAACTTCAAGATACAACGTGAAAACTGGAATATGTGTAATCCTTGGAAATGCCTTTAAACCTGTTTGATGTTTCCTTTGGCAAGAGATGCAGCTGGTTACACAGAAAATTTGTCACAAGTTTCAACAGCCAAATAACATCTACATAAATCCTGAATTCATCATGATGGAAAAATGACCTGCATTTCCTTGTGTAGCTGGAAAAGTGGAAGCAGAAAAGAGAGAAGCTGAGGTTGTTGTCACAGAGGGAAACGTGGGCTCTGAGAGTATCCAGTCAACACAAAGGCGTATCTGCACCTCCGGTCTCAAAGTCAGGACAGACACTCTTAGTGATGGAGGTAAAAAGCTGAGCGTGCTGAACTCCACCTGCACAATGCAGCGTTCCCATCACACGTTCCAGGAAATGCCACAGGCTGCTTTGGTCACAGTCACACTTACACTGTTACAAAAATCAACAAAGTCCTCGCAAGTGAAGCTCCTAGGATTAATGTAGGATTTGTCTGTGCTCCACAGTTCTATGGTTGTCTGCTGCCCTTGTCCACTTTGACCTCTCCAGATGGCCAGGAGTTCAGCTTCACAACTGTCACAAGATCAGTTTAGGCAAATCATTATTAATATCCTTTAGTCCTCTTCCTGGTTGAAGTGTCCTGGGTTTCCTGGAAATGACAGCAAAATGCAGCTTTATCTAATAATCCTAGGTCATGCACGCTTTGCCGCACATACACACACGCCTTAAGCAAGGCATGAAATTCAATTGAAAGGCTGAAGTCTGGTTTTGTCACCCCCAGCCCCCACATAGTAAAGCGCTGTTAGGAAATGCCTGCTTTTTCACAAGGAAAGACTGTCTTATATTAAAACTTTGTCATTAACAAATAACCATGACTAAAGAGCTGAGCCTCTCAGCGTGACCACAGCAGGGCATCACTGTAACAAAACTGTTTGTTCATCCACTGGTACTCGAGGCAATCAATTGTATGTCTGAATTAAGCATGTGGTCAGGAGGTATTGGCACATTAAGGCAACCATTAGACTTACTGGCACAGTGAATTACGTTCGCAGAGAACAGAAAACCCTTTAAGTGTTTTGCTCAACATTTCTGTAACATCACCCCCCCACACACACACATATACACACCAAAAGCCCTCTCATCACAAGAATCCGATTGTCTTTTGTATTTCCTCTTTGTTTTGTTTTGACCTAGTCCACTGTTAATGGTTGTGGTTCTAAATTTTTACGTACACTTTCAAAACCAAGAAAAGCTGAGTTAGCTTTTGAGTATGGCAACACACCGCCCTGCTAAGACTGTGACTAGAGTAATTAGCCATGACACAGATCATGTGAGACTTACCATTGGGCAGAGAGTTGGATTTCAGGACAGAACATGCAGGATTCTCTGGAACCAGAGCCATCATGAGTCTCACCTACCATATTGCAGAGACCCCACATGATGTTAATGGTGGATGGGGGATACTATCTGATTGGCAGAGAATTGTCAGGTTCCCATGCTGTGCTTTGTTGCCAAGCTGGAGCTAGTAGTGTGGAGAGGAAAGTACAGCCTCTGGCTATGCAGAAGAGTTAGCACACAGTATGTAGGCCAGCTTATACAAATGAGGCTTTACAGGATGTCACATTCTTTAACATTGAAAGGCTCCCAAAATGAAGTATTGTTATCTAAAAAAACGCCAATTAAAACCACCAGTGTACACAGGGCGGACGTATAATCCTACACCCAAGGGCCTCGCTTCCATGTGCTCAGAATGGGACACAGTCCTTTTTCTACCTTCAAAGTGTTCCTCTATCACTGGGTTTGCACTTGGGCCAGGGAACTGACAGATGGCAAATACTAACAATGGAGTCTACCAGAATGACGCATTCTGACAAAGGCCAATGAAAAGCAGGAAGCCAGAATCCCCACAAACACAGTGTCTGGGAACATGCGTGCTTTGTGGAACAGAGGCAGGAAGGCCAAAGCGAGATGATCACAGCAGAGGACTGACAGTTTGCATTTATGTCCACCCTGCTCTGCTAATTCCGCTTCAGTAAGGAGTGCAAAAACGGAAAGGGACAAGACAGAAACTGGCCCCAGCCCAGTCCCAGTGAACCCAGGGCTTCCCCATCAGGGAAAACTTTGAGTAAATTCACAGTGGTATGGGATAATTTCAATGCAACCTAATGAAATTATTCTATTATTTCCAAGTCATATGGGTGAAAATTGTGCTGCAGTTTTAAATGAGAGAAATGACTACTTACTAATCTTCACTGGCTGTGTTTAAAACACCTTAACAGGTAACCAATCAGAGACCTGTTATACGTTCCTTCTAATATGGTTTTAAAACAATTTCATTTTGCCTCTTCATTAGTATATTTGGCTGAACAGACAGCAGATCATTCATCTGTTTCTCAGGAGCAGTAGCTAGGAGCAAGTGAGGTCATGGTCAGGACCAAGGACACATCTGACCCTATGCAGCAGGTCTTCTCATTGTGGTCAGGGCCCCCGCAGGGGCAGTAACGCACCACAATGCTGGCCTCTGCCGCACAGAAGCATCCGGACTGGCCCAAGGTCACTTACTGGCACCAGGACAGATCAGGTTACAATGACAAAGTACAGCTAAAGCAGGCACGGATAGACCACAGGTCTGGCAAAGGGAAAAGAATATGTATGCTTTAATAGATGGATGGATGAATATATGTGTGGATGAAAGAAGTAGATGTTAAAGGGAAATGTGTAGTGGAATTTATGGCCAAGACTCTTTTAACTCAAAGGTACACACGCACTTACATTCATATGGAATATGTCCATGTGACACACGTGCAGCCCTGGACAGGTGTAAAACGCCCAGGACCACTGCTGACTCAGCGCACTGCCAAAACAAGAGGCCAGAAGCAAGCAAGCTAGCGGGACGCTTCATGCTTCCCGTGAAGAGCTTATTAAAGATTAACGCAGCCCTCAGCTCCAGGGCGGCCGCTTGCTCTCTGAACCGGCCATCCTCTTTCCAGCACAGGCAGATCGCTTACAACCCAAAGTGTGACATCAGGGGGCTATTTCAGGAGTCGCTGGCGGCTGAGGCCGTTTTTATTCTGGTTATGTCATTTGTTGTCTCGTCGCCCGCCTAACACAGCTCTGCTGCTTTAGATGTGCTCCCGACAGGAGACCCTACCTCCCCATCACCTGCCATACCGCAACAGGTTGGCAAACTGCTGTGCTAAAGTGAACGCCTGCATGAAAGTGCAAAGATCGGTTTTGTCGTGTTAGCCACATTTTAAGCAATGATCAGCACTTGTTTCTGCATAACCATTTATATGCCTGAGTGTGCAGATGTAATCTAAAAACAAACGCACAGTGAGGTAATTTGGTGTGTTTCAGCTAAGTAGTACAGGATCAGATGCACTACCCATAACAGTTTTCAGTTTGCAAAAATCCAAAATTACTTTCTTCTCCTTTTTCTACTCTGTGTCCCTTAAACACCTACGGCTGCCTTCTCTGTTCCTCTTGCCACAGCAGTTTGCGGTAAATTCAGAACTGTGCTTTATGGGAAACCCAGAAAAAAACCCTGTCCAATGTTCATCCACATGACTCCTGTCAATGCACTGAAACCCATTCTTCACTCACCAATCCAGTCCACGTGGTTCATATCCCTATTGTACAAAGAAATAGAATTTGTTGACTTTGACAATGGTCAGTGGCAAGCCAAGAAAAAAACCAAACTGCAATATAAAAACGAGTACCAGATCATCATGACGAGATGTTTTTACGCATTGTATTGTCCTTGTGGAACCACAGTTAAGAGCACACCTCAATTACATGACATTAAACAAATACATTCAACACACAACTCTGAAACAACCGAAGGCAATACCCCAACTCACAGCACTTAAAGCACTTAGACTTAAACTGTGACCATCTGTGTCCACATGGATCATCTGTGGAAATGGAAGCCTGTACTGCCATTTGAACTCCTTCCACAGACTGGCACATTTAGGTGCTGTTCCTCTGAGGCTGCCAGTTAATATGGACTGCTGTGACCTTTTACATCAGATATGACTACGGTTCTCCACAGTCCACCCGGACCTCTTGATCAACAAGATCTGTCACAGACAACCCCTTATATGCAATACAAAATCTTTCTCCATCTCGATGGTATTTTTAAATGTCTCCTAGTAGGAAATAAAGGAAATGCCAAAATGGCAGATTAAACACAGGAAACACCCAGCTCTGACCACGTGGGAACAAAAGACTGGTGTCAAAATGAACATTTTCACATCACTGTACAATGAAGGAAATGCAATCCAGAATGTGTTCATAATTACAGTAAATGGCATTAAAACAACAATTCTGTGGGCACATCCACAGCAAAACATGCTGAATTTAAGGCAGGTTTATAGAAGATTACAGACTTGCTGTAAGAAAGTCAAAGTCATGGGATATTTAAACGGGGTCTAGTTACAGTCCATTAACTGTTTTGGTTACAATGACCTACAGTGCTCCATTCAGATTGGCTGTCTAGAATGTGTGTATTTTCACCTCTTTATGTAGTAAGTGATCTCCTTTAGCTTTATCAGGACCAAACTCAATGTTTATATATCTACTCATTTTCATTTACCTCATCTGATGCCAACAACTCGTCATACACAGGTCAATAAGGGGAAATCATTTTGGATCAACAAGTCAGATCCAGTGTTAATTTTGACAACAGATTTCAATTTAGTTTTAGTCTTAGTAACTAAATTGCATTTTAGTTTTAGTCATTTTAGTCATTTAAGCACTGTTAGTTTTTGTTTAGTTTAGTTAACAAAATCTAAGCTGGCTTTAGTTGATGAAAAGTAAAGTAGTTTTCATCACCAAAAAAGTGAAAGAAATGGAAATAATATTTAATAGCAACTACAAGTTCTTAATTTAGATTAAAAATGGCAAAATGGCTTTGCACACATGTAAGCAAGTTTGATTTGGTGAGTAATTTCAACATGGAAATGCTGCCCTAATAAAATAATAATAATAATAATAATAATAATTGGTGACATGATTTTGGTTCATGTGAAATGTCGTAAGTCACTTTGGATAAAAGCATCTGCTAGATGAATAAATGTAAATGTATTATTATTATTGTTGTTGTTGTTATTATGTTTCTATTTATATGTTTAACCATTATCTCTTCAAATTTATTCTATATCCATTTGAACAACATGTCAAACTGCCGCACCTGCATGCTCCCACTCCCTGTATACTATTTGCTTATTTTAAATAGCAGCACTATAAGAAACTATTACAGCAATCTGCTGCGATTGCACCTCATTCATTGTGGGAAATATTTTCAAAAAATATATATTTTTCTTTCAGTTGTGAAGCTCCTCTTAGACCACTAGCTAGCATGTACCCTCATTGTCCTACCAAGGACAGCAGCATAAGCGCCATGCTTGTGCCTGGAAAGACACTTGCAGTAAGCACAAAGGTCACAGAGCTCAAGGCAGACCTTCCGGACGAGCTCTCGCACTGGTCACTTCAACCTGTCCTGCTGCTCTTGCAGCAGCACTTATGGGCACAAGCTTTTCTTGTCAAGTAAAGCAGTGCCGGCCTTAGCCGGAGCTGCAGAGCCCTGTTCCATAGACAACAGGCGTCTGGACTGAAAAATGGGGACCTGAACTTTCTGTCAGATAATGCTATTCAAGCAGCTGGATTCCAGGCAACAATGCCTGGCATGTTGTCCTTTCTGCTTATGAAGAGAAAGCTTTGTTTTCTTCATACACCCACCCCAGCCACCTCCCTCCTTTTTATAACAGGGCAGGATCAGCAGTGCCTCTTAATTCTGACACACAGATATGCACTTTCATTACCTAGTTATTTATTGGGCTCCATCGCCTGTCTTCTCACAAGGACACCAGAAGGTAGAAAGTCTGGAAGAGTACAAGAATCAGCCATGGATGGCTTTGAATTGCCTGTATGGGTGACCTGTGGTTTTGGTAAAGGTTTTTTTTTTATCCGTATGATGCAGCAGGGAAAAACTCTGATGATTCAAGAACGGGGGAAAAAAAAACAAGACTGAGGGAAGATCTACGGGAAAGAACGTCTGGCGCTGCAATGTAATTCTCAGCACAATGGGTTCATCTTCCACACTTCTCTGTTTTCAAAGGGGCCTTTTTGGACTAGATGTTTGTGTTTGCTGTTGGTTCCTCTAATAATATTATGCAGAGATCATGTGCATGTGAGAGTAGGGTGAAACCACAAGCTATCAGGAAACTATAAGATTTCTGTGGTAATTCCTTCTACCCCCATGCCATGTGTTGTGTCATGTGACAGAATTGGCCTGGTCCAGCATGAGCTGGTGGCCACTTCCAACCACATGAAACAAGCAGATTCTCACCAGCTTTCCACCAGCCCCTCCAGGCTGGTCTGCTCCCCTGTGAAGCAGATGACCTGCCTATATATGTCTGTAGAAGCAGCTACTAGCTCAAAGGGGACTGCTTATGTGGGTCTACATCTGCACCAGGCTGTCAATGAAACCCTCATACCCAGCTGTGAATGAGGAGCCTCGTGACAAACATCTAAGCACTGAGACCCTTGTGGAAAGCTTGAGATATGGTATAGATATGTGCTGTCTCAGTATTCAGAGTATTGAAAGACTCCTATTTATGAGTACAATAGATTAATTAATAGTTAATTATATACTCTCGTATAATTATATGCATAATTATACGAGAGTATTTTTCAACATAAAAGCTATGCAATAGTGGTTGACTGTTATCCCACAATGACCCTAATATTCCAATTTTAGAGTACTGAAAGTCCCCGGTTTTTATGAGGTAATGGGCACTGTAAGACCCCCATGTGACCAGGGCACCGCCAAGCCCCCGGTGCCCACCCAGGTGCCCAACTTTCCAAATCATTGTTGTTTGTAGGTCATATCATACAGCCCTAATTGTTTTCTATAAAAAAAGTCTGCTGTTGTATCAACAACAATTATTTAATAAAATGCAATAAGTATGAGTTAAATACTATTTGAGTATCAGCTTGTAAGTATGCATAGTTTTGCTTTCAAACATATTCTGCCATGTGTTTATCAGAAAGCTGGGTGCCAGATGAATCTAGAAATAATGACAGAGGTTCCTTAGCAATGATGAGAGAGCTTCCTTTGTCTGACTCTGCTGAAAAAGATAAAATAGTGCAGGTTCACTCAGTATTAAACATCTACCTCACACTCAATGTATGCAAAGTGTTTTTATGCTGGTGGACTGTAAGGAATTTTAAAGCTATCTTGCAGCCAGTTCACTGGAGACTTGAAAATTATGAGTAATCAGTTCAAGTGAAATAAAATGGATCCAGTCATTCTTTATTCCAAAGAAGCAGGTCATCTGTCAAAGGGAATTTGTTGTAACTATAGTGTAAATATTTAGATCTGTATGGTAACCTGAAGGACTTAGGTCGTTAATATATATAATTAGCTTTAATTATTATGGATAACCTTTATTTAAGAAGTGGAAATAAAAAAAGTAATAGGTCCCAAAAAACCTCAACAAAAGATAAAATGTTTATTACGTTAATAACGTTGAATAAACAATGGTTACATTTTGTCGACTAATGTTGTTGTATTTTTTGCAAATATAAATATTTGTTTAAAGAGTTCTTTAGCATTTTTACACATTTATTTTATTTTCAAAAACATTATGCTATATAATTAGCGCGTTGCAACCAAGATGCACAAAACGCAGGGTGGAGTGTTATTCAGCTCGGTTTTGTGTTTTTCATGGACTAATAAGATTGAATAGATACTGATTAAATCGTCACTGAGGGAAACGTGAACGAACCTCATACGAAAACGTGCCGCTACAAAATAATACCAATAGCAGACCAGGAGGTGGCGTGTTACCCATGTACGGGACATGCCTTCGCACTCGTACAAAAAAAGTCAATCGTTTATTTTTTATTTCAAAAGTGTTTTACTATGTTTACCTAATAAAGTCACAGTGTTTTGCTTCGCTGCTTTACATGAAATCAACAGTAGACGAGCAGGCATATTGTTTTGATCTCGTTCATCACCACTATTAGCCGGCAAAAGAAAAAAAAAAAAAAAAAACAAAAAAAAAAACATTTTTTTCTGTTTGAATTCCGGAAATGTATCCTAAAGAGAAAAAAAAAGGTTAATTATGGGCGTGGGTATGCATGTGAGTGTGCGCTCACGAAACACTGCCTTCCATTACCAGAAGGGATGTTAGTGGACTTAGTTGTTACTGGAAGAAAGCAGTACAGGGCGGAGCTCTGGCTGTTTAAATACTGGCACAAGGGACCGGAGCGAAGCGAGTCATTTGAGGTAGACGTGCGCTGTGGTACGGAGCACTGACTGAACTCAATCGGCTCGAGAAGAAAAGATTAGAATTTTCAGGTCTCAGACCGCGAGACGTTCGTGGTTTAAAGAAAAACATCAAAGGTAATTGTCTTTGTTCGGTCTAGATTCTAAGATGTTGTGCTGACTGCTGTCTGAAAGGAACACTTAGTGAGTTGGGTTTATGTTCCCGGAATACACGTATGTAAAGTTATTGAGGTTTACCTTGTTTCACCAGCAAATTTGTAACATTTATTTATTTATGTATACCTGAGTTTACTTTAACAGTTTTCTCACGGTTGATCGCAGTGTTATGTTACGATGTCTCATTATGTGGAAATATCGCCGTTGCCAGTTGCATTAGATGCATAATAGTGGATGAACTAAGTTAAATTGTGCCCATCTGTATATTGAAGGACTATAAAACGACACAGAAAGTCATGATCTTTCAGGAAAAAAAAAGATAATTACATTGTTTAATTAAAACTTAACGTTTCTTTTTTAAGATACTCACGTATAAGTTATGCGCTGCTCGAACAATTGCTTATTTGCGTGTGCGGACCGTTTTCACCAGTTCAGATCAATCGGTTTTATGTTATGTTCTTCTGGAAGCCCCTCGAGTAGCACTGGCTTTTCATTAGCTGTCTGTAAGCAGAAGTTTTCAGCAGCGGTCAAAACTAAATGTTTTACATCTTTGTTGATTTTGATTTAAGAAATCTGTAAATGTCAGTCAGTCAGTCAGTCGGTCATTGTCTTAACCGCTTAGTCCTGGTGAGGGTCACAGGGAAGCCTGGAGCCCATCCCAGAGCACATAGGGCGCAGGGCAGGGGACACCCAGGGCGGGGTGCCAACCCACCACAGACTGTAAATGTTTTTCTGCATTTTATAGTCAGTTTTTGTTCTCTAGATATTTACCATATCTAATAGAAAAATGAGCATAAATGGATACTTATTTTTCTACTGTGAAGTGTGCTGGCATCTGACGTAAATTTTTCCACTCTTTTACCCAGCTGCCCAAGAACCAGTAGAAGTGGGTGTTTGTTCCACATGTCCTAACAGCAACCACAGCTCAAGGACCAGTACCAGTATTTTCCTGGGCTTCGGATCCCCTTTTGGTGCTAAAGTTCTGTCCTGTGCTGCTTGTCAGCCAATCATCTTAAAGAGCAGGCACAGCGCCATGGTAACCCACAGCAAGTTTGAGCCCGCAATGAGCAGCAGCCTGCTTGACACTGGAGCAAGGCTGCCATCAAACCGCTACAGGACCTTCAATTCCAAGCTACAGTTCCAGCTGGTCAGCAGTGCTGAGAAGAGGTTGAAAGAGAGCGGATTTTACTGGGGGGCTGTAAGTGGCAAGGAAGCTAATGGCCTGCTAAGCACTCAACCAGCCGGCACCTTTCTCGTGCGGGACAGCTCAGACCGACATCACTTTTTCTCGTTGACTGTAAAGACCGCATCAGGCCCTAAAAACCTTCGCATCCAATGCGACGATGCCTCCTTCTTCCTCCAGACGGACCCTAAAGGCACACCGGCGGTGCCACGCTTTGATTGCATACTCAAACTGGTGCAGCACTACATGCCCGGTCAACTGAACAGTGGATCGCGCGGTACGTACTTTATCCACTCGGGTGGGGAGAAGATTCCACTTGAGCTTCTGCGGCCCCTGCCTACCAACATGTTGTCTCTGCAGCATCTCTGCCGCAAGGCCGTCAACGGCCACCTGGACATTTCTGCCAAACAGGACCAGTTACCACAGCCCCTTAAGGACTTCCTGCAGGAATACGATTCTCCAATCTAGGCTGCCTGTTGACCGTGCCCTCCATCGGTTGCAAACTGCTTGTTGGGTCTCAGGGACTGGCATCTGGTACGAGGCAGTGGACCAGATCCTCCATGCAGAGTGGTCCAGGGCAGTCCTCACTGGTTCTGGCCTGGTGTGGCAATGATGAGGAGGCCTGTTCTTCAACTGCATGCAACAAGAACATCAGAGGCCTTAAACACAGCCTATCTGGATGTGTTGCAATTAGAAGATTATTGCAGAGTATTAGCATGGACCCCACTGACTGCTGTCTGTTCTGACAACTTGTCAGAACAAACGTGTCTGGTGGCTAGAACTACCTCAACTGTTCCTCTAGAGTCTGCTTCAGCTGTTCAGTGTGGGATACCATGTCTGCCTGTGTACAAGAACTTCTGTTGCTGCTGGGGGAGCAGGGACGCCGAACGAGGGAAGCAATGCCACGTGCGCTCGTGGACCGTGCCCGCCTGTCCCGCCATAACAGCACAGCCAGCGGCGCCCGTTGTGATGGGCTGTGATGATGCAGCGACCATCGGGAAGAGCTGCGGGAGCCCAGTGTGGGGCGTTTCCACATCTTTCTGTGTTGCAAATAAATAGAAATGTGAGACGCTAGTTTGTGGGAAACCCTCTACTTGTGCCTTCTAATACAAACGCCAGTAACAGACAAGTCTGTAATACTGAACAAATGTACCTTTGAGGGAAGAAGAAGAAAAATCTTGTAAATCCTGCCTGTTCTTGCCAGTAGACTGACTTGTAAATGAAGAGAGGGTTTGTGTGTCAGACCTGACTCAGTGTTTGTAATGTTACTGTCCTTAAGTGTAATGTGGGTAAAGGGTTTTATCCATAGTAATGTTGCATATGGGCTGTAGGAGAAATTAAGGCCTGTTGTGCCTGAGGGTGAAAGTTGGGGATGCTGCTGTGCTCAGCACTGACCTACTTGTGACTGTGAGGCCCATCAGTAAGTGAGCACACTGGTGTTCACTTTCACACGTAGCACGCCCGCTCGCGCTTGCTAGTGAATGTATTTGGAAAACGGCTCTGCCTTGTTTTGTCAATGCGGAGGCCAAAGAGCCTTTTTATACAGATTTCCCCACGTTTTGATGGGACTGCTATCAGGCATTACGCAACAACTTTGCACATATTTATATTTAAAACATTTCAATAATTTATATTAAAGAGTACTATTTTTTACAAAGTGAACTTGTGTGGTCTTGTACTTTTTTCCTCCACTTTGTGTGTGATGTACACTTGGAGTAATGTAAGGATGCACCGTTCATGACTAATAATGACATTGTTTCTTTCACACAAGGTGACTCAACCTAGTTTTGGTAAATCAAATGGAGTCTTTAAATCAACACACAAATCCACAAACTTCAGTGTCCAAAACTGCATGTACATGAGCTGCACGTGATCAGTTTACCACTGCATCCTGTTTGAGTTGCTCTTACATACTTTGCTTCAAGTTAAGCAAGGAATATACAGGAATTGCTGGCCAGTAAAACCGAGTGATTTCCAACCTCTCGGAATTCATTTCTGCAAGACAGGTTGTCTTAAGTTTTGGAATTGACTTTAGACAACGAAGCCCTGTTAAATTTGAATGAACCAATTTCATTCTAAACATGGCGTCTATTCTCAGCACTTCCTCTCATCGTTGCACTGTGGGGGGGAATGTGCTTAAAATTTCACCATTTGGCTTAAAAACTAAATTATCTGGATAATTATTGTATGCATTTAGAACAGCACCAAATGGCTTTGTTTGAAGGGTCAAAACTTTTTTTTTTTTTTTTTTAACACATGGTCTATAGTCAAGAACTAATGCAGAAGCTAGTATACAGGTGTCATTCTACAAAGTAACTGTTAATGTACTGCATATCTTGGCTTGTTGGTACTTAAAACTGAAGAGAGCTGGAGATAATGTAGCCAGGTTCCACAAATACAAACCCACACTCAACAGAATTCACTAGCTACCTCTAACTCGCTTGCACGCACTTGAAATTTTTTTGGGTTAAAAGCAAAGCAATGAAGGAAGCAATACAGTATAGTAGTCATGGGGTCAAGAACGCAGGGCCGGAAAACTGGCAAACAGAATCGTTTGGAAACAGTTACACTGATTGTGGTATGCAAGGTTTGCTCTGCCTTACCAAAGGGCATTGTCTCAGTATAGTAATACTTATCAAACAACGTCACTGTGTCATTCTGCAGTGTGACGTGCCCACCAAGCAGATGATCCAGGTGAAGATTAGCTGGTTGAAATGTGGGGTCTTTGTTTTGTGGAGAAAGATAAAGGAGCAATGGAGGTAGCTGACGCAAAGCAGGAGGAAAACAAAGTCCTTGTGTGGAAAACTAGAAGGTGCAGAGAGAGGAAAGTAGGAAAAAAGAGGTAAGCAAGGCTTCTGGCAGAAGGTGTGCATTCCAGACAGCTTGGCACATGTACGCAGGAACACACACATGCATACACACACACAAGTTAATGAAGAAACACTAAGACACAATGTACACTCTGTCCTAGAAGTTGTGCTGTTGTCATTGTTTGGAATGGAAACGCACTTCTCTCAGATTTTGTCTTCAGAACAAGCAGTAGCCAGTCTTCAGAGGTCTCTCCCAGAACACCAGGACTACTAAACCAAATATAGTATTAATGAATTTCATTTGTAAATAATGACCTGTTTATTATAGGAAACCAAGACAATTGTTTCACAGGGGACTTGATTGCTTACCTCATGAAAGCACACTAATACAACATGGATCCTGAACTATGCTAGACTTGGCTTTCCTATTCATGCTGTTTTTTTTGTTTGAGGTATAGCACACTTGAGGTATAGCACACTTGTCTTGTGTGTAACGCTTATTCGATGCACAGCTGTGACCTTTAAAAATTACATCCTGCAGTGATTCCTGTAACCCATGACTTTACAGGAAAGATACTTGTACAGTAAAAATTCAGCAAAGGTAAAAGATGGGGTGGGGGCAGGGTAGGCCAGGCCAGGTAAAGGAGTCCCCTGGACCCCTGGCACCCTACCTATGGCATATGGCCTCCTGATCATTAGCCAAGCAGCCTGCTCTTTGTGAGTGAGCCAGATGAAACTCTTAGAACTCCTCAGTGTAGGTCACTGGCTTCATCCATCTCTTTTTATTGCAATAGACATAACAAGAAAGGAATGCAAGAGATGTTTTATGTGAGTTGGACCAAGGGAGGCACGTGTGTCTGTGTGTGCTCTCTGGCACAGCCTTGCAGGCAGTTAACATTGTACTAACCAGAATAAAGCACCTCTCCTTGGAGATTGTTACCCATGTCCCAAAACTGTCTAGCCAGCTGAAAGAGCCAGAGGAGTCAAACTGTTTAATGCGTTTGTTGGTACAGCTGTATATAACACTGTATAATTAGCATGGTAAAATGCTCCATGTTCATGTTTCGGGGCATGTCGGGGGGAGTTGGGTTGAGAAAGCTGTCCTGTTAGGGTGCTGCCCTGCAACCCACATGCGCACTGTGGCACAGGCAGCCTGCCAGCACTGACGGGAAGCCTGTCGTTCCTTATCGCATGTTAACAATAGAAATAAAATATGCCCCACAGTCTGCCAATAAAGAGTTCTCTTGAAGATCCCATTTCAGATGCGATAGCTATGTTGTGGCACTAAAAGATTGGCTGTTTCCCAAGTCCTTTTGTGTCTGTACATGGAGCTCCTCTTGCACTTTTCCACAAGACAAAAGTGCTTTTTTTAGTTTGAGGTTTTTGTAGTTAGTAGGTTGAGGACATAAAACAGGTTGAGTTGATTGAGAAGTTTCATACAGCCATTCAACTCCAGACAGGAACAGGCCTGTTCCTTTATAACAGTACTTCTATTAGTCATTGTGTCATGCATTCAGATTCCAGGGTTTTAGGCTTGTACAATGAAGCCATCTGCATGAAGGACACACGTTTTCCATATATGTTAGGACACATGAACCCGATCACCGAAGACAACAGCTTACATACACTTTAACATAGCAAAAAATATGAATATATGATGTTGAAAACAACACATACCAAGACATTTTTTGTTAACTAAGTTATTACAAAGAATATATTTTGCACAACAATTTATTTTTCAACATACAGTAATAAAAAAAAAAACATCTCTCTATAACTTTGATCAGAAATATAGTGTATTACTATATATATTCCCATACACAATATTTAGAAAAATAGTTATCAGTGTTATTTTATGTTAAAAATATGTTGCTACAAGCTATACATACTGCAGACATTTTTCATTAAGTAAAAGCATGTCTAGCAAACTGCACATGTTGCTGTGTGTACTTTGTGTACTCAGCATGTACTTCAAAAGCTGTGAAAAGGGGAGCTAAACACAGGTATAAAGGAGAGGCAGCTGGTTTTGGCTGCATTTCTCTTGTCTCGTCTCGTTTGTCTTCCTTTCGAAGTCAGCTGTGAGGGCAGGCCCGCCCTCCCCTGAACTCCATTTCCATGGAAGTGGTTTAAAAAGCAACAGCTAACCAAAGTTCTTCTGAGGAAGCCACACATACACTCACATCCTTATCTGATTTCATGGAGGGTTGCCTGAGTCGACACTAAATTTTACTCTTGTCTGTCTGTGTTACAGCTATGGTATTAATGTGCTGTGTTAAAATGTTATGGGTAATTTCAAACTTTATAATTTGTGTTTAAGGTTAAGGCTAATCTTTCAGAGTTTGTCTAATCTAAAGGAAGACAGCCTGTCACCGTTAACTAGTAACAAGTAAGCTTGTGTAACCTTGGGTAGGCATATGTTAGTTTTGAAATACAAATTCATGTTCCTATAAACATTCTAGGTGTTCTGCAAATTAATATGATTTGCTTATGGCCTGTGGAGACTGAAAACGTGAGTCATTGCCAGTATAGAGAGATTGTGCTATGGCTGTTTAACACTTACCATAACTAAAAACTGCTATCCATCACAAAGCTACAGTGTACATTGGATTGCTTTATTAAAGACATATCACAGTGTCGCAAGCTTCAATGTAAACATCAGTCATTAACCAGCAATAGTGCGAATTGGGTAATATATTGGATTGAATTGTTGTGACACAGTTCAATTCTTGTTGCCTGCAGAGGAATCACTCCAGTTTGCAACCTTCACCCCAGTCATTACACAAATTTATTTATATAGCACTTAGAACAACCAAGGTTGACCGAAGCGCTTCACAAGGAGTTACAACAAAATGCAAAGTAATACAAAGCAACAGTAAAGTAAAATACAAAATACAAAAGTAATACATAATAAAACATAATACATGATCATAATAATAATGTATAATAAAACACAAAATACTTAGTACAAAGTAATAGTAGAAAGTAACAAGTGTAACAAAATTCTAGTGTAGAAATAACAGACTAGCAATATAACAGTAGCAATAACAACATTGTCATTTGTGTCATTACATGAGTGGCAGCTAAGTGGACTGCTTGCACCGAAGGCCTGGCTGTCACTGCCGAGAAGTCAGACCGATCACAAGACCGTTAGTAACATCACCCTCCACTGTTGTGCCCTGAAGGCCAAAAAGAAAGGCTGTAAACATAAACAGTATAGCCAAAAAACATTACACGTTTATAGTAATGCAAGAGCTGCTGAGCAAAGTGAGGCCATGCAGTCACTTATCTCTTAACATCTTCTTGGAGAAACATGGTGATCAGGAGAGGTTGTCCACCAGGATTTACAGGCCCCTGCTGCCACCTCACAGAGTGCCATTTCTGATCACTTCATAAAGGTCGTGCATCCAAACCTTCCCCCTGACTTGCCTCGTAATAACATCTACATTTATTCATTTGACTTACACTTCACATACATGTTACAGGGAGCTAGGGCTGGGTGTCTTGCTCAAGGACACACATGGTGGCTGGGCTGGGATTTGAATGGGGAAGCTTCTGCATCCCAGGCCTGATGTTCTACCCACTGAGCCACCAGAAGATAGGAGTGGATGAGCTGTCCATTTAAGATCTTGCCCTTCTCACATGTGTACATTCAGAGACATGGTGTTCCATTGAACTTTCCAGTTCAATGGGCATGAAAGCGAAGCTTTCAAAAATACAAAGAGGCTTATGGAACTTGTATAGGACTGATAATCTGCATGTATACAAAGCCAGTTGTACAGGATGATGGTGTTCTGTTAGCACAAGTTTGTAACAGAGACAATATGTTGGATCACAATGGATTGCATCAAGAGTGAGTTATGGTAGTCAGCCCTTTGTAGTATCACCAGAGTATCACCAGATGACAACATTGGTAACCTGTGTCCAGCTAAGTAGAACTCATTTTTTGCTATGCCTATAAATTAGAAACTGCTGTATAAGTGGGCATCAGGGTTTACTGTCACTGAGAGTGCCGCTGTTGCCTTGGGCAGAGCTTGGCACACCCAGGGCCCGATATGTGTGCTTTGATTGGCAGAATACCTCCAGCCAAGGTTTTGTGCACATTTAAATGAGAAAAACATGTGTTTTAAAAGAGGAAATAAGATACAGATTCACTCTATAGAAATAAACACGACTACACAGAAGCATCCTGCTGGCACAGCGTGGCCGACGTTACTCTGCATCATTTTATGACTCTCAAGCCACTTTCAAACACAAACCAAAATCCAAAGCTGTCCTGAAATCATCTGAAATATGTTCAACTAACCACAATGAACAACTGTGGTTAAAAACAAAAAATTATGAACACAGGCCATACATTTTTTATGCCGGTGGCAGTTTACAACACCCCAGATACAGGACGACTTGGAGAGGAAACGATGAGAAAATTAAATTTCTTCCACAGCGAGGGCATTTCAGCAGAATTTGTGCTGAGGACACAGTGGGAAAATGGCAATGTGGAACATTCTTGCTTCAGCGGCGAGGTGCAGATTGTGCAAGATTTATGCCATTGTTTCTGAGGGTTTGATGCTGCTTGGTAAAGTTGCACAAAGTTAAGTTATTAAATCTCACTTAACATCTCAAGTACTTTCTAAAGAGATGATCAAAGGTTTTATATTGAATCCTTATTCATACATAAAACACTATTTTGTGCAGTTTGACTTGGTTCTATAGAGCAAAACATATAGGTTCTATGTAAGGCTCCTTGTTCTGAGTAACAGGAGAAAACACAGCCATAGCTCTGCAAAATTATAACATCACTACAAGAGAATTCTCATTCAAGTCCTGACTTGTCTTTCTCTAGTAATTCACAAAAGTGCTACAACTGGCTATGTTTATTACAAAGTGTTCACTTATATTGAAATATAGTGAGTCATTTAAGTACAATCTTAGCTGAGGTAACATAATGGGTTGTTCTCAGCAATCTCTTCTTTAGTACAAGCAGGTATTTTTGTGGACAAAGACTGTAGTATGCTGCAAGGCCTTCTGGGAATTGCAGAGCGGTAGGACTTCTAAACTTGGTGTAGTGATTCCTTCTAAGTGCAGCTGCCTCTTTATACCTGAAGGGGAAAAGTTATTCAGTCATTATTCAGAAGAACAGAATGAAATGATAAGCATTTCACATCGCCATGTGGCTGATTGTCACTGATCCAAACAGAAGTGCTTCCCACAAACTTCTTTTCTTTGAAGTTACCAGGGCCATTGATTAATAGGGCTCATAAAAATCTCCATGTGTTTGCATAACCAGCAGGTTGACAATAGCAGTTGCAGTTCTGCTCTGGAAAGTCTGAGAGTGTGAAAGTGTTGAGAAATTGGAGGCGTACAGAAGATCTGGCCAACCAGCCAAGATTGGATCCAAAGACAAGACCTGGTCATGCATCAAAATGTAGCCCTTAACCTTCAGTAAATACTCACTCAGTGGTGTTGGTCACATGTTCAGCCTCTCACAGCTGCACAGACTGCTTCAGTTATTTTTACTCCACAGTTGTCATTTCCTTCAAAAGCATATGAAATATCTGTGTTTTGTGCAATATCATGGTAAAACAGCGCTGGACATTTGGCAGTCACATAAACTCGCATTAAAGGTCTTGCAATAAGCAAACAGACACCAGGCCCCTGTATGCAATGAATTAGAACTGAATATAGACAGGTGTTAGGAAAATTTCTCTATCTTCAATAACTCTCAGGACACCGATGGAGATGGTTCAAGCAAGAAAATGTTTCTTCTTTTTTATGTTAAAAAGAGTCAGCCAAGCAACTCTCAAAGTTAAAATAATTACACATAGTTTATATAGACAGTTGCGCTGGTATTTGTGTGCGGGGGGGGGGTGTTCACACAGGTGCCGCTTGGGCAGATAAGCCCCAAGGCTGTATATTCTGCAAGCACAGGCATCAGGGTCAATAACATTTCTGCAGCACTGAGCCATTTCAATACCAAGCATATTAATTCACAAAAGGCTTAACACTTTGTTTTTCTAACAACAGGTCCTCCCAATGTCCCACCAGCTGCAGGCCCCTCTCCATGAGGTCCACCGCACCTGTGTTCTGCACCTCTGTACACAAGCCGTGAGCAGACATGGCACAAATCATAGGCCATCGAGAATAGGCATGTCAATAAGCATGCGACTTTTTCCTGCTCCAACTGTTATAACAAGAAGCTGTCATGATTGCAAATTGGAGATATGCATCAAGACATTCCTAGGAAAGTCAAAAACTGTATTAACCAGACAGTGGAGAAATTTTCATTGTTCTTATTTGGTCTGTAGATCAAATTATTGGGACCAGAGCAAACAGGTTTGCTGTTACCCCACCACCCTCATGTTCTGTTACCCCACCACCCTCATGTTCTGTTACCCCACCACCCTCATGTTCTTGAATGCAGTCATGCAGGCCTGAAGGTCAGTAGCAATAGACTGAGATTTGTTAGAGCATGAGTTAGATTGTGATTTACCTGCATGAAGACACTAATTTGGGTTGAGCAAGTGAAAATCAGAAAAGTATTTATGTGGTAAAGACACAATAGCATGGAAGCCGGGGGAAAGCCATTACAGCGCCTCAAGCACAAGAACAAGGAAGGTAACAGCACTCACCCATGACACGTCTGTAAGCTGGATCCAATCACTTTCATGTACAACCCCACCCACACAAAAGCAAAACAGATTAAAACATGCCTTATGTTATGATTTACACACCGGAGGATGTAGTGTCTCTGGCTGGGATTCCCCTTGCCGGTCCCAGTGCAGAACATGGTCTTTTCTTCGGAAACTTCACCACAAGGGTTACAAAGTTTACCGAGTATCTTGACTTTCAGCATAAATGTAAACATGCTGTCACGTCTTCATGACTATGAGCAGGTGCACTTTTTTTCTTCCTTAAATGGTCTTAAAATATATCGCATAAATTTACAGGATACATCTGCTAAAATGTTTTTCACTTTTTTAAAAGGTTTTTTTGTAACACCAAAACATTTTTGGGGTGTTACAAGCTCAGGTCTTTAGCCACTTTGCTTCCCACTGTTTGTAACAGCACGACGTTTTGATTTTTTGTGAACCATTGTGGCACGCCACTGTGTGTCTGAGTCTGAGACAATAGATCAGAAAAGCACATGCTGAACTCAGAGAGACAAGAACAAGGGCTTCCCTAAACACAAGATATCTGTACAACCTGTGGGTGAACACCATAGTTGGGCGGAGCTGCTGGCTGGCAAGCATCCAACAATGAGGTTGTTTCTTCAAAAACAAGATATCGCTACCCCCTCGTCACAAAAAAAAAAAACTGAAGAAACTACCCTGAATTACCATGGTAGTTGAATTCCTTGGTGACCATGACAACATAAAGGGATGCTACATCAAAAACCGAAACTGAGAATAATCTAAAAGCATGGGGAATTTTTTGTATTTTCTTTTGAAATGGTAACAAAAATACAAAGAAATTGTCTGGGTTTGTAGGTGATAACAAAGAAATCTACTCATCGAGCACAAATAGGTCGGAGTATTTCCACGTACTCTCTGAAGAGAGTACGTATATATATACAGCACACACTAGGTACTGTGTAGTCTGTTGAGTTGCAAGCTTTGTGCTAGGAGTTTTTAAATACTATTATGTGAGCATTTTATAGAGATATAGAGAAAGCAGTTACACAGCCCATGGAAAAACTAGTGTTCCATTTGTTTTCACACGTCACTGTGCAACACAGGACTGCGGGCTGCCTGTTGTGTTTCATTCAGGCAGCGTGTGGCGAAGCAGCGTGATTCAGCTATGCTACACTGTTCTTATTTGAGGTACACTGTGCCTAGTGTTGGTAGTGAGGTATGTGTTCAGGAAAAGCTAATGCACTTTTCTGCCCAGTGGTATAAATAGATCCAGCATTAGTCTGAGAAATCGCCTCTAATTAGGTGACAGCCATGTCAGGATATACAGTGTTTTTTAAGTCTCTTTATTTATAAACAATGAGACAGTGAGGTACAGGATAAGGCAAATGGCTATGTTTAAACAGTACATGCCAGGGGGTTGTAAAGTGCATTGAGTGCAGTTTAAATTTGGTTATATTCAGTTAAAATACTGAAGGACTTCTAAGCGTCTTTGTTCATGTTTTTAATTGTGGTGTCATATTGTTTAAGCTGAACAATAAAACAATAAAAGTGGGGTTTGGAGGCAGTCCATTTGGATTTGTGAATGTGAAATTTCCCTAGGATTATAAGGAATTGAATGATGTAAGAGACATTTGCATTCATTTTGTCATTGTATTGTCCATTATATACAGCATTACATGAAATATACATGTAATAAAAAACAAACGTAATAAAAATTTGCATATATACCCAAAATATTCAATTCAATTCAATTCAATTTATTTTTATATAGCGCCTTTCACAACAGCATGCCTCAAAGCGCTTTACAGAGAA
>JABJVR010047289.1:0-28234 GCA_025773905.1 Chitala chitala | reverse complement strand
GAAGCTTAAGCATTTACTGCTGGTTTCAGCACCATTTACCAGACATACATATGCTCTATTTTATGATGATACCTTGAAACACAAAAGCCAGGAATGCACCTCTCTATGGAGCTGCAGACACAACTTTATGAAGTTGTTAGAATCAGTTCTGTACAAGAACTAACAAAGCTCTTATACGCCCATTGATCACAACAGCCCTGCTTCTTGCATTTCTCCTTTTAAAATCTACCTTTGGTGATACTGCAACAGTAACTCTGCTGCTAGATGCCACAATAACGGGAACCACAGTAAAACAGATGTAGCTAACTGTACGAATCTGAAAGTCCTAGTTTCAATTTCTCCCATTTCAGGCTGCAGGGGGAGCGGGCAGATGAAAGGCCTGCTCTGTTCTGCACTGCAGAGGGAGAGTCGGAATCAGATGGAACATCACACAAGATCTAAACCATGTACAGGGATTTAGTGTCATTAAGAGAAGTTTCACAAGTTTCATGGGTGAGGGTGAGTGAAGCGCGTGAGTTTCGCTGTTTTGAAGAACAGATTGCTCGTTGGTTTCCACTTCGGTATGTATTGGCTAAAGCGAGAATTCGTGTACTTTTTAATCTGGCAAATGGAAAGATGAAAATTCTCAAATTTTCACATTTATTTTCCAGAACTGTCCATCCAGTTTAATCCCAATGACTCCAAGAATTTGTCCCAGTCCATTGGAGGTAACAAACGTATTGGGGAAATTTAGCAACGACTGACATGAACCAGGTAGCATCACACCATAGGAGTAAAGCGCAGTGCCTGCAGGAAACCAACATGTGTGTGCACAGCAGGCAGACCCTTTTAATCTTATGTTTGAGACAAAACCTTTCATGCTCTTTCAACTCTATCCATAAAGGAAATGCCTTTTTTTAAAAAAAAAAACCTTGGAAACATCAGTAAATAAAATAAGAGAGTTTGAGAACGAAAGTGTTATTTAAAGAAACAATATCAAACAAAAAGGCAGGCAGTTTGTTCAAACAAAACCAATAAACTCTATTGGTTATTGTTAAGATTATAATTGTATATGAGCCTTTTACATAAGAAGCTATATCGTATGATATAAGTGCACAGTTGAGGACAAAGCAGCTACATACGGCCATAATGGTTTCTATTGTAATACTGTAATAATAACAAAGCTCAGGTATTCTTTTCATGCCTACTTTTTTTATTAAAAAAGTAACAAGACATACTGGGATAACATTTTCTGGAACACAGATTCACTGACATTCACAATAAGTAAGACACACAGGACTTAAGTCATTAGTTCACTTCCCATCTATATGAACACTATGCAAATATTACTTCAGCCACAGGAAGTATGCTGCTAATTTTGCAAGTGTAGTTCCAATGTTATGAAAACTACAATAATTCTTACAACGATACAGCTAAAATAATTTAATAAAAATATAACTACAGTTAAGGAATTTGTGACTGTAGATAGATTCTATTTCAATTCATTTCAAGCTTTTATACATGTGCTTTCTTTAAAATATAAAAATGCTATGAACTGTGAACTTGTATACTATTTCCATACCTCTGTACATTTAATTGTCAGGTTCAGTCAAGTTAGCTTATACATACTGTTACATGTGTACATAAAGACCTCTTAAGTCCATGGAAATATCTGGTTTCAATATTGAGAAACATAAAATAGTGGTTGGAAAAAAACACATTTTATGCAGACATCTGGTAATGCTGTAAGTACAGAGTTTGGTATCTCTTTGGACTACCTTTACATATCCAGTATGTTATGCAAATATGTGTGTTTTGGACCACAGAATACCTCTAGTGATTTTCATTTATCGAGACATAGCCTAGAACAACATGACCACGGTATCCAAGATAACACTATGTATCACTTACATAATGCAGATCTCAAGTTGATTCAGAAATACATGTTGAAATTGTGGGCCTGTTGGGATATTTCTGAGTGCACTGACATGTTGGGCTATAATTAACACCTGGTGTCTTAAGTCCTTTAATTGAACCATAGCTGTTCAGTTCAATTCAATTCAATTTATTGTTATATAGCGCCTTTCGCAACAATGTGCCTCAAAGTGCTTTACACAAGAAATTGCAGATATTGAAGAATTAATACAAACGAATGAAGCCAGACAACAACAGAGGAGAGGAACCAAAAACTCCACAGTGCAGAGAAAAAAACAGTTATATGTCTAATCACAGACTGGAAAAAAACAAAAATAATAAATACATCATTGTACATACAGTATGACACCAATTTACAGTGTCTGCCACATGAATAAATAATGTAACTGTTTAACTGTCTTGGTTTGAAATACAAAATCTCTACGACTGGTCTGAGGGAGTCTTTGGTTGAAAGAGTTTTAAGACATTTCAATTTGAAGTCTAAAATCACAGGGGTACTTGAACTGCTGAAACACACAGATTAAGTTTGGTGGTTTTTACTCTCACTTTCAGTGTCTTCATAATTTTTTTAAGCAAACTATCTGAAAAACCGTACCTATATTTTACACCTGAATAAACATACATCACATTTAGGTCAGCGGCTGATTTATATGTAATGGTGTCCCCCTCCCTTTTACACGGAGACATCAAAATCCCTTGCAGACAATGTGAAAACTGCTTGTTTGTTTAATTAAAACCAATGGCTTTTTTTTCTAGGAAGACATTTTGAAAGACAACATGAATTAGAACATGCTGCTCCCCCATAATTTTTTACCCAGAAATCCCCATTGTCTCTGAAAAACTGAGGCCCGCTCCTTTCTTCTATTCTTGGATGATGGACTGCGTGAAAAAAACGAGGTTTAGCCAAAACTAAGCTATTTTCTGTTCTCAAATGACTCAGCGGTTATAAAATGCGTATCACTTTTACCGAGTTTACGGGCTCCCTCCTGCAGGCCGTGATGGGTTGTGAAAGGCCCGTGTCTTGTGGGGTCTGCGCTAACTCGGACCATACCGGCGCTCCAGTCCTGACGCCTCACGTCGACATTTCTGCTCCGATGCTTTAACGAGCCCCGAGCGTTCACATCTGCTGCCTGATGAGAAGCCCTCCGCAGAAGCTCCGCGCCGCTTGTTCCAAGTCCCTGAAGTCATGAGAATGCTGTATGTGCCGAGTGGACTTTGGAAACTGACTGACGGGTTTCCTTGACTTTGTTGCCATGTTTCTCATTTGTCCACTCTGCTTATTGCTGTTGTCCTTCTGTTCCTTGGGTTTCAAGGCTCCTGTCTTCAGTTTGACTCGCAGGTTATTTGTCACTGCACAGCCGAAGCCCTGCAGACCGTATCGCGTTTGATGGATTTAGCCCAAAGTCCAAAACAAATGTAGCTCTGTTGTCCTGGATCAGGTCACACATTGCTAGTTCCTGGATTCAGGTTACAACACCTGGTTCTAAAGGATATAGACAGATCACAGGTTCTGGATGGCACTGGTAATTATAGTTAAAATGTTTTCAGTGGGGAGGATATATTACAGCTATCTGGTTCTGGTAGGGCTGCAGGTAGGTGTGACAGGTGGCTCTGGATGGAATTCGTACAAGAATCACTTGTAGAGAGAAAAAATTATTTAAATGGGAGATGGGAAGGTGGGTTCCTGTGGGTCATAGGTGTGTAGTTCTGGGTGATTCACAGGTAAGCGGTTCTGTGTGGACAGCAGGCGGGTGGCTGTGTGCATCTCAGATAGGTGTCTCTGGGTGGATCACAGGTAGGCAGAGGGCAGATCACAGGTAGGCAGAGGGCAGATCACAGGTAGGCAGAGGGCAAATCACAGGTAGGCAGAGGGCAGATCACAGGTAGGCAGAGGGCAGATCACAGGTAGGTGGTGACCTCCTGGTGCTGGCGTTCCCGTGCCTGGGCCACGGCCACGTTGATGCACTGCAGCCATTCCTCTGCCCGTTGTTCGTCCCGCGCCTTCAGCACGTACGTGCGGCTGTCAGTGAAGATCTCAAAGGCGCGGGGCAGGCTGCAGTCCCTGCGTTTCCTGGCCACCACCTTCACGCTCTGCACCTTGCTGAGCTCAATGGGACTCACTTCCACTTCATCCTTCTGCAAGGACATCCCAAACGATTAGCATTACACTCTGATGTAACACACTGAAACACAACTGTGACATCAATGAATATGAGAACGTACCCCTTGGAGAACTAATCAGTACTAAAAGCCAAACACCGCGACATTCAAACATTCAAATGTGTTTATAAAATGCTTTTAAGCAGGGCTTTAATTAACAGTCCAGCTCTCTTTTAAAAGTCACAAACACTTATGAAGTCTTTCTCCCTCATCCTTTTTTCTTCAGTTCAGATATTCCTTTACTCACTAAGAGATGCTAGATTGCGCAGCTTGGCAGGAACAGTTTCCAAGCTTGGCCTGAATGCAGGAGCGCACAGGTACACACGGCTGTGAAGACTGACACAGGTTACCATTATTGAGTGGTGGTCTCTGGGATGGTGGTATAGAAAATGAGTTCTAAACTGGGGAAGTAATACACTGTGTTATGTGATTACTGCTGACATTGTCCCGATGCATTCTGGTGTGAGGAGAAGCTCTGAGAAAATTGGTCATGTAAATTGGATACACAGATCTGTCATAAGATACTCGTTTATTTTCGCCAATGTTTACCAGAACACCGTGAAGCCCCCTTTAACAGACCCTCAAAATAATTTCCTTTTCTCTTGCTCTCTTCTTGCTCCAGAGATTAATTAAAAACATAGCATTGTTCAACAATAACGACCTTGTTCTGCAAAACAGTTACGGCAATGATTCAGTCTCTTAGAAAATACTACAGGCCTTTACTAAACAGCGCACTAGTAAAAGACAACAGATGTAACGTTCTAGCTAGCTTGTGGCTAACGCCGAACGAATGCCTTTCACATTCATTTGCATGTTTCGTGTTAGCCATCCTGTGCCTATGTGTGGCTTACCGCAACACAACTTTAAAAAAATTTTTACCTCAGTGGTTTTGATTAAACAATTTTCTTCAGCGCAATGAAGGCTTTACTTCTGAATTCATGTTATGAGTCACTGTAAAACAATTATACGTGGTGCAGCACAATAAGAATGGCCAATTCCCTTCCTTCCTTCTTCCTAGTTTAATTTTTTAATTTTATATGAAACATGGTGACTCATGCGTTCTACACGAGCGACCCTGTCCTTGCTGCAGTGAACACGAAGACCAGAGGCTTTCACCTTACTACTTCCCAGAATTCAACTGACCAGAGGAGCCAGTCTCCTAAAATAAACAAAAAAGTAGCCAGTTGCTAATGTTCCTTGAATTACCTTATAAGATGAAGGAGGAGGGTACACTCACCGTTTTTCCCTTTCGAAAGAGCAGCTGGTTGCCGGCCAGAGTGAAATAGCGGGTCTTCCAGCGCTTGATGAACTTCCACCTCACCTGCTTCTCCTTTAGCTTGCCCTCGATGAGTGGCTGACCGTCCTGGTTCACCACTACCAAGCGGGAGAGACAGACCTGACCACGATGGCAAAAACTGGGAGGCGAGACGGTTTGTGATCCGTGGGCCTGGGTCATGCTAAGGCGCTGTGAGAAAAACTGTACTTTTGTGAGTTTGCTTTGGTTTACAGTTCAGACAGGCCTGAGGGACGGGCGACTGTAGTGACTTATAGCATCTTTGATGTATATATACTGTACTTACTCTACTGTGACTGCCACTTGCTCTGGCGTATGGGCTAGTGTGCTGCAGACATACACACACACACACACACACACACACACACACACACACACACACACATACAGATACACAGGCACACAAGTAGTCACACACACATGCGCACACACGCTCACACAGAACTCAAACATGAGGCAGCCTCATCATCAGGCATGGCACTGTTCTCGCCAGACAGCGGACTGCGCAATGCGCCTTTTGCGACTGACACCGATCAGCGTGTCCGAGCGCAGTTCACACTCATACGCCAGCTCTGGGCCAGCAGAGCAGCAGAAAGCTGAAGGATTGCAGCCACTAGCATGCGAGTACACCAGGCAGCATGGGTGCTCGTCAGGCACCCACGGCAAAACGAGCTGGAAGTGAGCTCCTCTGAACACTTAGCCCGTCAGATCCCCCCTTTCCATGAACTTCGACGTTCTTACTGGAAGTAGCCACGGGGCACAGAGGGAACAGAGCAAAAAAAAAAACCACAGCACTTAAACGCTAACAAAGACTCCAATTCTGCGCTGTATAAAATTACTGCCCACTCAAGAACGCATCAGTCGTATGAAACCGGAGGCTCTGTTGCCACAGCTAAGTTTACGCCAGTTGTTTTTATATGTGTCATTTTTTTTATTTCGTCAATTTCAGTTAATCCTTTAATTCTTTGACTCTCTCGCCCTTTATACGTCGCATTAAGCAGCCAACGTCCTTCACCAGAGTTGACTGCGCCGTACTTCCACATGCAGCAAGTCCCCATTTATCACAATGCTTAAAACAAACGGCTCTAGCTCTTCCACTGTTTATCAAACATTATACAGTTACAGCCTGTTATTAAAGATGTATAGACATCTCCTACTGGAGCTCAAATGATGTCACACTTTGTGATTTTCCCATTTCTGTAATATAAGCCTACTACAAGAGTGTAGAGATGCAGTAGAGCTACGGAGTAGTGCTGTAATGCAAGTCCTGGTACTGGCTTTGTGCAAGAGAAGTGAATCGCACTGACCTGCCAGGCTGATAAAATCTCCTCTGACACTTTGTTAATGAGAGCAACAGGAGGAAGAGTCAGATAATGAAAAAGGAGGTAGAGGGGTGATGGGGAGGAGGATGTCATCATCAAGCTTTGAGCACATGTCAGCAGTAGGAAGCTGGTGGAATTAATGAACAAGCACAGCTGGATATTAATGTGAATAGCCAGGCTCACGCTTCTGATCCCACTACCGTCTGTGTGTGTGTGTGTGTGTGTGTGTGTGTGTCAGTAGCTGCTTAATTCTTCATCCACTCAGCACTTATGAAGGGAGAACCACCCAGCTCAGTTTCAGACATAGCACAGAGTTGCGTTCTCCGAAAGCACACAGACTTCATGTGTCTGGCCTGACTCCCTAAGACAGGCGGGTTGTGATGAGGATGTTGACACGGGAGACAGAGGAGTTACATGAGGGACGTAACTTGAGACACCGCAGGGACAGCACACGTGACCAACGTTAGCTGAGCTGAAGTCAGACTGACACTATCACTTGAAATTTAGTTTTTAAGTGTGAACTGTTCTTCTGAACATACAAGCTATTTAACCTTGGTTTAAATTAAATAAACAAAGTCCTCACAGTTCTGAGCATCTTTAGTGAATAACTAAATCTTTGACTTTCCACACTGAGCCAGAGATGTGGACAGCTGTTTGTTTCTACTTCATCTGTACACATTCATTAATGCCACACTCACGTTGCTGTTAGAAAGCTCCTTGGGCACGGTCCAAACAGATGTTCGAACCCGAACCTCGGGCTCTGCCAAGCACTGAGCCACAGATTGCTGAGCCTTCTCAGCATGTTCCTGAACCCCCCACTCCACGCACCACAGGAAAAGGAAATTTGGAAGCGTGTTATGAAGATTAAAATTATCTTTAACACTTCCTTTTTCTGGCTGAAAAAGTACAACTTTTTTTTTTTACTTTCCTTCTTTCCTAGAAAAATAAAATAATCTACATTCCCTGTAAAAATCTAACATTGCATAAACCAGTTCAGGATGTTTGTAAAGGATTGGGCTGTGATTTCTTCACGAAGAACAGATCGTTTAAATTTATCAGTTGAACGTGCATGTGAATTCTAAAAGTGTATAAACTGTAGTCTGTGTGTTCTGTAAAACATTTAGAACTGGTGTGCTAAAATCATTTTCTTTGTCATGGAATCCAATTTCTTATTAACTTGCTCAAAGCACTAGTCGACTTTGTAACACAAGTCTTTAATTAGTTCAAAATAATCTGTCTCTATAAGCTGTCTGACAAATAGTCAGTCCTGTTTTTGACTGGCAACAGCTTAATGTTTTTTCTCACTGTTCCACTTTGATAGGGTTTGGAGGGATGCGACCTTGCGAAAAGCTCAAATTCCTAACTAATTAGCTGGGGGGGAGAGAATGACATCTCGCTCCTTCCCCCTCTAAAGCTCTGATTTATACTCCAACCCCCTGGATCCCAAATATGAAACACTCACAATGCTGGAACGTCCACTTGCAGCCATGTCTTATGGCAGTAAATTCCTTCACAATTACTGAATCCTGGGGTTCCAAAATCATCTCCAGAATTTTCTGGTCCTTTGGGAGCATGGAGGTCAAACTGCGTCATAACAGGCGGACGAGGGGGACATCAAACATTTTGATGATGCTTTGGTACATAAACGCATGGGGAACATTAAAAGGATGACCCAGTGTGACATGTACCGTTACCGTGTGCGGATGATATATGTAGACTGTCACGATGCACACATGACGCACGATATCACTTTCTTACCCGAGTTGGAGGGAAAATGCTCAAATCTATCCTTACCGATTCGTCCATATTTAAACCCACAGAAGCAGCAAACCTCCCCATCTACTATGTCTTATGTAATGAGACTGTCATTTCAGCTGTTTGTTCTCTGACTGAAACTGGTAAAGTTAGTACAGGATAAAATAGGACAGGATAGGAGAGGACAAGACAGGATAGGACAGGACAGCACAGACTAGGACAGGACAGGACAGGATAGTGGTTTTATTGTCATTTCAGCTGCATACAGTTGGTATAGTACACAATGAAATGAAATGACATTCCCAAGGACACCAGGTGCTAAACAGATCACAAATGACAACACAAAACTATTAATAGAATATACAGGGTGCAAAGACAGCAAGTAGTTCTATACATAGTGCAAAAAACAGGAAGTAAACACAACAGAGAGAGCAGCGCCAACACAGATCTATGTAAAGTATACAGTTTGATGAGCTGTATATGATGATTTTACAGTGCAGCGGTGCTGTGTTGGTGAGTGTGTGTGTATGATAGAGATTCTCGTATCAGTCCAGCCCTGTCCAGCCCAGTTCTGGTAATGAGAAGGCTCTGAGAAAGGCTCATTCTTACTCCCCATATGTGACTGTGGACATCTAACTATCCTAACAGCTTAGGGCTTTAACAGCTTCCTCCACTTCAGACAAAACAACTTGCTTCACTACTGTGATTAGTTTACACAAAGGCCTGTGACAGATTATCTTTTTAGTGTAGACCTTGGCGTTGCTTTGCTGATGTTGACCATAGCCCAGAATGTTCTGGATCTGGTGGCTACACAGCCTCGTCGACCATCTGTGTAGTACACCACACATTACCGCCCTCCTCCTCCATGTGGTTCTCCTGATGTAGTATTACTATTACAAAGGTCAACCATTCGCATAACCCTAGCTGAGCATGAAAAAACAGTCACTCTGGAGTTAGAAGTTTTGTTGCAAAGGTCAAACAAGAATGCCTGGAGTAACCAGTACATGGGCATTATCTGTTCACCTGTGGGTCTATTTCGTTATGTTAATGTGATATTATTACAGTGAAGGTCAGTGTTTACCTGTGGCCTTCTCAGGGTTGTTGCACATGAAGCACAGCCAGTCCCCTGCCTGCTCGCTGTATCCAAACAGGTCAAAGAAGCGCACTTCCTTCAGGTGCGACTCCAAACTCTCCACATCCTGGAGAAATAGCGCAGAAGGCTGGGGTGAGAACCCATGTCCAAGCAGTAACCTGGATTTACGCAGTGTGGTAAAAAGCCATTTTGAAAAAAATGAGAATACAGTTTCAGAACTGTACTTTCATTTTCCCACTTCGCCCCCCCCAGTGCTGTGCAAATCCATTGTTCTTCATTTGTCTTCGTCACTTGGTGGCCTGGTGGCTCAATGGGTAGACCATCAAGCTAAAACCTAGAAGGTTCCTGGTTCAAATCCTAGCCCAGTCACCAGGTGTGTCTTTGCACAAGACACCCAGTGCTAGTTCACCCTATGCAAAATGTAAATTGCTTTGGATAAAAGCATCTGCCAAATGATTAAAATGTAAAATTTCTCTGAGCATCTTACTGCTGGAAGCACCTGTGACAGGGACTGAGGTTCTTTCCTTGAACAGTGTTTGTTTTAAGGCTGTGAAGTAATCAGTTAAGGAGAAGGTCCAGACCTGGTAAACAGAATAGGCAGGTCATCTGTTCTAATCCCAGAGGTCATAACCTTTACAGCCAACCCCCAATTCCCAGGTCATTTTTAGTCATTCTTTGCTCCAGTCAATATATATTGCTAAAACAACTTTCACAAAATTCACCTTGGCCTGCAGGTTAAGAATCGTGAATGATGTACAAACCTGTAGTGCCAGTAAACTGTATAAAATCCAGAGGGTTGTGGGATCTGAAAAGTGACTCACAAATTCAAAATCTCAGAGTCACATATTAGTAGGCAGAAATAAAACCTTTATCTGTATTTTTCACACTCCAAGCATATTATAAACCACGCTGTTCATACCTCACCTTCATCAGCAAGTGTGTTTGGTGGGAATTTATGAACCAAAACAAGAGTGTGCTACACAATCCATGTCAGCTACAAATGTGAAAATGTGCTTCGAATCACGAGTTACAACATAATTATCACAATAAATCACCCAAAAAATAAAGCTTATACAGTTCTGGAAGCTACAATGACTTCAGAAGGAAAAAAAAAAAAACTCCACAATGATCCTCTTTGAGATGTGGTCAAGGCAACACACAGTGGGACTCCTGTTTGTTTCCAAAAGTGTATGTTCCGACTGAAATAACAGTAATGGTAAGGAAACACAATATGCTTGGCGTCTGTGTGACTCAAGTGTCTGTTTCATTGCCATTGGCACGATGAGCGAGTGCCCCCTGCACAACAGCCTGGCAGACTCGCAGGGCCATGGCTCCCCACCCACAAGGGCTTCAGAACCGCTCGGGCCGCGGACATAAACGGACACGAGCCGTGCGAGAGAGTTTTGGTAAGACGGCACTGAGTACGTCAGGAGGCGAAGCCGTGAGCTCCCCTCAGAATAAATCACTCCCCACGCTGCTTTCATCTGCTCCTGTTACAGTCCTCGGAGACGCAGAGGAGCCTAATGCCTTCCAGGTTTGCTGGCAGTCCAGTCGCTAATGGGACTTCTATGGGGGAGCAAGGATTTGGGGGAAGGTCTGCTGTGGAATTCAGTGAGACCCCTGCCAAGGCAAACTGAATAAAAAGGAGCACGCATGGCAGTTAGTGTAGCAGAGTCCATGCCTGCCTCTCTCTGTCTGTCTGTCTGCCCATTATGCTCCTATCACTGTATGGCTCAGGGCTGAGCTACTTTGAGCGCCAAGACGGCTGTCCTTGATATGCAGCCCTGGCTGTTCAGCAAACCTTGTCATTTCTGAGTGCCTTGATGAGTGAAACAAGACCCTCAAAGCATGCACTGTACGCAAATATATGTGTGTGTGTGTGTGTGTGTGTGTGTGTATATGTGTATTTTTTTTCCTGGAAAAAACTGTCAAATCATCATCACAATGTTGCACTTTCACCGTGAAGTTATAGTCCTGAGAAAGCTTTTTACAAATGATGGTAGCAATGGTTATTGAAAAAGACGTGGCAGTAATGGTCTTCCATCTATCGTTAAAAAAAAAAAAAAAGAAAAAGAAAAACAAACCAGTGTTATAATAGTAATGCTTCTCCATACATGAGATTCCACATTTTATAATTACCTCCCACTACATCTGTTACTGCAGCAACTGCTTTAATACAAAAGTTCTAATCCTCCCGATTCCCCTCTTGCATTACACATGCTTGTCTGCGTTCTTTTGTATTTCATCTTAATAACGAATCCTTTTATTCAGGACAAGGCAAAATGTTGGGAGCAGAAACGCTGTCAGGTCAAAACCCTGCAACAGGGAACCTATTTTCCTCCAACAAATGATGTTGTAAGTCACGGATGTGTTTCTTCATCAAAGCCAAAAACTGACCTCCTGCAAAATAACATAAAAAGGGCAAACTTTTTTTTCCCATCCCTGTGACTCAATGGAAGCCCCTCTGTCCAAGAGGCTGCTCCGCTGACACATCGCATCGACCGAGCCCTCCGCCGGGAAGAGACTGCCGTGCCTCCAGCTTTGCAGCTGAAGCACGTTGGGACTAATAGGACAAAACCACGGAGGGCTCCGGCACTACGAATGGGAACCGTGGGGGCAAGTGGAGTGAAGGCCCGGAGTGATCCCAACCCAGGACCATGAAAAGGGAAAACCAGCACAAAAGGGAACCAATCCACAAAGCTGCTATTGAGGAAAACACCCCATTAGCATGTCTGGAGTGCATGGGGTAAGGCAAGTATGCTGGGGAGAGTTTCTTCCCTGTAGGGTGATACTTTGTGCCACAGGCGGTATCTGTGATTCGGAGAACAGACTATCCCCCACCCCACCACCAAACATCTCCTATTACTGTGCCAAAGCGCTGTTGTCGATGCCGATATCTAACAGCTCACGTAAATGCAGACCAGCTCCTTCCTGAAGGAGTGGGATCAGAGACCCAGCAGGACAGAGAAAGCATTATTGGGGCATATCCCTGCCTTATTTACTTCCCTGCCTCTGTCTCTGTGGGACGCATTGCAGAGAAATGCTGCAATCTTACCTATCGAAGTGACACGTTTCTAACTCTTTCAAGATGGCAGCGAGTGAAAATTCCATCTAGGCCTCCTGCAACTCTGCAACTCCTTTGTAATACTTCAGGAGAGGGAAAGAGAGGGAGAGGCAGCTCATTTTAAAGACATCAAGCCCTCAGCAAAATTCTGAACTTGTGCTTCCAGGAGGAAACAATTGTGGTTACCCACTGTGATTGTGGGGGGAGGAACTTTCCCCCAGCATTGTATTAGTGTGCAGCATTCCTGAGTTGTGGTGGTACGGGGGGGCAGTACTCAAAAGGAAAGCTTTACCCCATTACTGGCCTGTCTGCTGATGTGAGGAGAAAAATCCTGATTCATTTTCTGTCCACAATCATTCAAAACAATTACAAGGACAGCTAAGGACAGGTAAGACAGGTAAGAAAAGGTAGGCACAAGAAAGGGAGGTAAGGACAGGTAACGAGAATCACCATTATTGATTATATGCTCTACAAATCTGTTACCTTTCCATTACAGAAGGTATTTTATGAAAAAGGTCCAGAAAACTCAACAAAACAGTAAATTTCATAGGCAAATGAAGACTACTTGTGTGTTGTAAGTAGGGAATCTGTGTTCTTATTTTGGCCTAAAAAGGCAGGTCCGGTGGACATTTCCTTATCAGCGGGAATACCACTTGTGGATCAGCAGGAAAATGTGCGTTGTCAGGCTGAGTCAGAACAGGCACTCCTAATTGGACAGGCGTTCAAGCTGATCGCTGGGTTTGTGCCCATTGGGGGGACGGATCAAACTCAGCGGCCGCTCATGAAAACCTCGCCTCGCGTTTACCCCAGCAGGATACACAAATAAAGGGTGTGACATATGAGGCCGATGACCAGATCTGACAAGCCGACAGGACGCGGGTCGATGTGGACCAGATGTCCTTGGGCCACGTTGGCGGCTGGTGGCTGCCAGCAAACTGCCGGCCAGGTAAACCAGAAAGACCCAGTGGGGGCCGGGACATCGTTAGCGGAATGCATTCTTTATGACTGTTTACAATCACGTCTGAGCCCATTAGCGTGTCTCCCAGCTCAGAGTCTGTGCGTACTATACCAGTGATTCCCAACTGGTGGGTCGCGGTCCAAAAGTGGGTCGTGAGTACATACTGAATGGACCACATGTGAATCGCGATCATGTAACATTTGTCCAAAAAAAGAAAAACCCGTAATATTGAAGTACAGTACATTTCTAGTAGTGCTTTTATTTTGAAGAACAGTTTCCTGTTGTAGCGGCTAATGGACAGCTACCTGACAGCTAATGCTGCCCCTTAAAATTTTCACCACATTCTTCTGTCGTATGTTTTTTTTATGCGATATTTCTGGTTAACAATAACATTGAACAGGCGGCACAGTGGCGTGGTGGTTAGCACTGTTGTCTTGCACCTCCAAGCCTGGGGTTTGATTCCTGCCTCGGGTCTGTGTAGGTGGAGTTTGCATGTTCTCCCTGTGCCTGGTGGGTTTTCTCCAGGTGCTCCGGTTTCCTCCCACAGTCTAAAGACATGCGGGTTAGGTTGATTGGTGTGTGTGCGTGTGCCCTATGGTGGGTTGGTGTCTCCTGCCCTATGGGCTCCAGACTTCCCTATAACTCTCACCAGCACTAAGTGGTTAAGACAATGAATGAATAACGTTGAATTCTGTACAAACACCATGTAGTGTTTGTCATTAACTTTCCTTCATGTCATCTTTCTTGTACAGTGATCATCTTTTCTAAGTAATGACATAAAACACTTAAAATTCCTGCCCATAAACATCAACTTGTACATTAAAACAGAACACACACTCTTTTATACAGTATACAGACTTTGTGTCAAGCACCATTTTCCGTCCAACTGCACCGACACGGAAAGGAGATATACGGACGAACGCAAGGATGGGAGAGACAAGACACACCTTCTTATGAGGGAACAGGGCCTGAGTGACGGCTTTCTTGAAGCTGTGAGCTCCCTTCAGCTTGGTTTTTTCCCATAAGGCCTCCACTTGCTGCACGGCCTTGTCTCTCGACGCTAGGGGCTCACTGGCCTTGCTCTGGAAGAGAAGCATATGGCCTGCCAGTCAGTGGCCATAGGTAACCTAACAACTGTCACCATCTTGAAGTGTGTAGTTAGCATTGTTAGCAATTATTGTTAGAACTGTGTTTAAAACTATGTAAGTGACAGCGACACAGCTAACTGACTCCAAGCGGCTGAACGACGGCATGCTCCAGCGTTACGGCATCCCGGTGTGTTTCCGGACGCTCACCTGCAGGAAAAGCAGCATGACCTGCAGCCAGGGGCGCGGCTGGTGGCTGCAGAGCGAGAAGCTGGACTTGGCATAGAGACAATAAGCTCCTTTCTGGGGGCATGAGAAGGTCAGCCTTGCGATGCAGCCGTAGCTGGACTCTGGAGCACAGGAAGGCAGGGATTGGGTTACAGACAGAGAAGGAGAGGCCATGTCAAATTGAGCCAAAATTTTGCCACCCACTGTGCAAAAGTAAACATTTGGGTTCTAACGGCGATAATTTTCAGGTAGCGCAGTGCTCGGAGCGCTGCAGACCAGACACCTGTAGTGTTAATTCTGGGGGTAATTCAGTTGTTTTATCTTCAGAGAAAAATACTGCTGTGAATAAAAGAAAAAACTAACAAAAGTTAAGGTAATAAAACAAATAAAAACATATGTTTAAGGTAATAAAGATGGCTTCTAATAAATGCATATACAACATAAATAAGGGGTTACAAATGCCATTTGCTGCAGTGCGCAACTCATTCCATACGTCCCCTCCCCCAAACAGGAGGCCCCTCTGCAGGGACTGTTGACAAAGCCACTTGGGTCTGGGGGTGGGGGGCAAATTGCTGAGCAACATGCCTGCAGTTACATCAACGCTACGCAATACCCACAGCAGAGGGAGGCCCTGTAACTGTTATGCCTTCCACACACTTTCCTAGTTGCCAAAACATGGAGTGAGAGTTGCCTAACTGTCTATAAAACGGGACTAACTCTCCATGGAGAGGCACTTTGTTAATGTGTGTGTGTGTGCGTGAGTGTGTGCGCGCGCGCGCGCGCGTGTGTGCGTGAGTGTTTGCATGCGTGTGTCTGTGTGCTTGTTTGTGTGCGTGCGTGCGCGCATGTGTGACTGCACGTGCATGCACATGCACACAGCGCTATTGTGTGCTCCTCTCTCTCCAATCGTGTGCTTATGTGTGTGGCCATTCCCGTGCATAAATACAAAGAACGGCTGTTTATATGATTAAACAAACAAATACAAATACCATTAAATGCTATTCCAGAACACTGTTGTGTGTCTTTCTTTTGCATTATTCAATTTTCTATGAAATTTCTATAGCACTGCCATTTTGGCAAAGATACACTAATTCACCATTGCTGTACTGCACCACTAATCCCGGTATCCCAAACCAACACTGTGCTCAAATGTCATCTCTAGCGAGTTTACGGGGCTTTCTGTAGACAGGAAATGAGGTCCAGGAGATGTGTTTTATTTCCCACAGTAGATGTGCTCTGCCTTCAGGCTGTTGCCTCCATGAGCTAATGTGTGCTCTGTTACAAGAGTAAAGTAGTAATGACAACAATAACAAGGCCCTGCTCCAAGACAGACTGCTCAGCAGTGACAAGACAGAAATCACACCTCACAGCTTAATTAAAGGCTTCAAAGTGAAAATGAACCATTAGCTTGTCACTGTCCTGTCAGACGCTGCTCCTCAAGAGCTGTATGCGTTTACCCCCTTCTTGACCAGGCGGCAGCAGCAGGATCACCATTTTTTCTCAGGGGACCATGAAACACCAGCAGATGTAAAAAAATGGAGACCTGAGTGCGTGGTGTTTGCAGTTCCCACAGGCATCATGTCCACAAAGTGAGAGGTGCGTGACGTGTGTGTGTGTGTGTGTGTGTGTGTGTGTGTGTTGGGAGGGCTTTGTTTGCAGTAAATCACAAAATTTTTAGCATTTAGGTTTTTAAAGCCCTTTGTTGTCATTGGCACGCCCCGCTGTTTAACGCAGTGATGTCATCAGCGGAACACAGTCCTTTAAGCCATGCTGACTTAAAGGCTTGGTGCATAATGAGAGCTTCTCATTCAGAATCAGTCATTAATGATGTTTCAGTCCTTCATTTCAACTGTCTAGACCATTGATTTAGCAGGTGCTGATGAGGGAAATACCTACAGTACAGAATTTAATGACAGAATGTGCGTATGCTTGAACGTCCACTTGGTTTTTTCTGACTTTTCCTGAAGAACATGACACCAAGTTTTACAAGTTGTCAGAACATCAAAGCCGGTTGTGACTCAGACTGAGTGCAGTCATGGAGATCCAAGCATATTAATATGAAAGGACAGCAAATGTTTCGGTCCAAAGACTCTCCTCTGAGCGTATCGCGACACTGGCTCCGGGAACCCCAGGATGAAGGCCTTTGACCTAGCTGCAGGTTTTATGCAGGGTGGGCTGCTGGTTGAAATCCCAGTGAGCTAATTATGATGTAAATTATGAAAACAGTGACGCTATACCCCACGCATTACTGTAACATGTGAAAGCTAAGCGGTGCGAGTCGGATTTGATAAACAAGGAAAAAAGCAAGATGCAACGCTAATCCCATGGGGCAGGAACTGATGCTCAGAGCATGTCAACTGTACTGTGAACAGGTCAACCATACAACAGCCTCACGGTAGGCACTCACATGGGAGCTGTCTAGGAAACGTTTGTCCATTACGCCAAGATGACACCCCAGCAAGTCTGCATAATAGACTGTCTCTAGCGATCTAGGGAACTTCCTGAAGATCATGTTTAGAAGTGATGCAATTGGGTGAGCATGTTTGTTCCCCCAAAGAGAAGCATGAACGTGTGCGTTTCCATATCCAGATGTCTCCAATTTAAACTTTCTTCGTGGAATGGATTCTCCAATTTAAACTTTCTCGGTGGAATGGCTTCGACTAAATGAGCAACGAGTGAGTAACAGCTTCTCATGATATATGTGGTTTTTACACATATACAACGTGCTTCAGCTGCAAATGTCGACTACATTTCAATGTATGTTGTCTTGTGGTCTAATTGTCAATGAAATGCAGGTGTATGCAGTCTTTGGTGCACTACAAACTTTTAAATAAATGTATGTTTGGGGCAGTAAGTTGAGGGCATATATTGCCTTCGCTCACTATAAACAAAATGGCAGCTGAGCAAGTGCCCTCACCTTCGATGGCACACTGCTCTGGAGATGGGATGCGTCGGCTCGTTTCTGCGGAGAAGGCCTGGATCTGCTCCATGTTGTCCCCCAGGTGGGCCCAGAGCCAGTCCTTCTCCCGAGGGTCACCATCCACGGCACGTTCCACGTCGCCTGAACTCGGCTGCTGCACCATGCATGAGGAAGAGGAGTGGACACTGGGAAGACTGGAGCCACCCAGGTGGTCTGGACCAGCAGACCTCTCTGACAGGTGCCCCTCCTCACTCTGCTCTCCATCCCCATCTTCCTGCCCGCTGTCCGAGTTGATGGACTGGGAACGTATCACATGCAAGGCCAGGCTTTTGGATCTGAAAATGAGAACACCTGTTTAAACTATGCTTCAAGTCACCAAGCTCAGTTTCTACTTCTGAACCAAGGCAAATGTAGCAATTCGTTTACTGACAGCCATGCTTCCAGACTGACAGACACTAGTAAGAGTCTGATGCCCGAACAGACACATCTGTCAAAGCTTAGACTGACAAACCAACCTGTAGAAGTTGTTCACTGACATAAATGTTGAAACTGTTGATTGACAGACACACCTATATAACCTGTCAACTGACAGGCACACATGTTGCAGCTGTTGACTGACAGACACACCTGTTGAAGCGCATCTCACGGCGCTCACCGCGAGCCGCCTGGCCGGTGCTGTAACGCCTCTGTGGTGAATCTCCCTCAGCCTCCACCTGTAGATCTCCACCCATTTTCTCCTCAAATGCCTGGATCTTAACCTGCAATTTGTCCGCTTCACGCCCGTCGCCCACCTCTGTTTGAAGGTCACAGGGTGTGGAGAACACATCCTCCTCTGGCCTACATGAAACACGCACACAGATGTCGTTATGGAGACAGGCATGAAATAACTCAGCACTTTAGCTGTCGACAGAGGTGTGATTGACAGGTAGGCCTTTAATGTTGAACACCCAATATATTAAGCAGAACAGGAAGAGGAAAAAACAATTAGCTATCTCAAAGGACTGACTCACGTGGCTATGTATCCCATAGACTTAACTAAACTAGCTCTTAAAAGGGCATAGAGTGGTAGTTGTCTTTAGCCACATTATCAGAGTGATCCCAGTGGAAAGACACAGACCAGGCCAACACTGGCAAGGTTACTTCAAATCATCAAATATGGAAAGGTGCTGAGGGTTAGGCTCAGTGTCCATGTGTTTGTGTACGGGGGCGGGGGGGAAGTGAGGGAGTCAAAACAGAGAACAAGCAGAACACACATTGCCATGCGAGATAAACAAGTTTGAGATGTAACCCCCCCACTGTGATGCCAGTCCAGGGAATACCACCAGCCTTTTTCCTATGTTGTGCTTTCCTTGTAGAAAAACAACAGCACTGAGACTCCAAGTAAACGCTTTAGACATACAGTGCACAAAATGTTCCTAGAAAAGCAGCCTCAAGCGTCTGAATGCTGTCCCGAGAGCAAGTCTTGCAACAAAACCTGCTCTTTTGAAATCAGATTTCTGCACTTTCTCCTAATTCAAACCCTGACGGGTTGACTAATGTGTTAATGGCTCAAATTACATAAAACGTCTAATTTCTTTGCTGAAATAGTGAGCCCAATAGAGGGTCGTGTATGTCCAATATCACAATCTTACCGCTCAAATTACATTTACATCATTAAGCAATAGAAAGCTGTAAAAAAGAGAAATGTCAAAAATACCCAGAGACTATTGAGCCTATTAAAGGAAACAAAGAAAAGCAAATAACCTCATTGAGAGATAAAGTGAGGACAGAGCTACCACGGAATACATGACTTTAGCAGGCTGGATCTAATAAGTCACTAAGAAAAAGTACAGGTCAGGCTAGCATTAATGAAGCAGTAAGAACTTAAGATTATAGGTCATGTTGATACTAACAAGGTACTGAATGCTAGACACCAGTTCCACCATGGACTAATGAGCTATTAAGCGAAGCTAGTGGCAGTTTGTATTACTGCCAATGTGTTTATAGCTCAGAAACTGAATAGGACCTTAGGACATGACAACTGCTCTAAGTGTGCCGGCTTGTTCAAAGAAGCTATAATGGGTACAGGCAGGAGGGAGATGTCTCAAACCCACACAGCGTATGTATTACATACTGGTTTGGCAGCCATTGCCTTCCCCTGTACATGTGAATGACAAGTTCACTGAAGCACGAATTTTTCGTCACAGCTAACTTTTCCCTACGGCCAAAGGCCACTTAACCTGACTGGACCTAACAGTGTCATTAACCAGAAAGGTCGTGAGCCCGGATCGTGTGAGGAACATTAGGTGTAAGAGGAGTGTGTACCCATTGGTTTGGTGGGGGACGATCTCCAGCCGGCGCCCCAGCAAGCGGGCAATGGCCGTGAAGCTGTTACTCATACGGTAGATGTCCTTTCCGCTGCTACCCAGGAGAGAGGAGAAGCGGTCGGTCAGGCCACGGATTTCCTGCAGTAGGGTGTGGTGGACGCTGTGCTCCATGTTGCCCAGCAGAGATGCCAGGTACGCCAGGCAGCTCCGAGCCAGCACCTGGGACGCACAGAGAAGGTCCGGGTTGCCTAAGAGTCTGTTAAGTCAGACAAGCACTAACTGTCCTGTGCTGAGCCAGGCTCTTGTGTTACATTAACATTAACATACCCAACCATGTGTCTCCGAAATGCACACTGCTCAAAGAGTCCAGCGATGCCCTTAACTCAACAGTCGCAATAACATTTCACCATCAAAAGCTGAGCATTGCTTCATCCATCGCTTGTTTATCTCGTTCCCTTGTTTCCCGAAAACCTACCCCCAGCGTCACTGCTTGTGCGATTCTTTCCAAGGTCAGGCACCCACATGTTCACGCATACCATTAAATCTGCTAGTTTTATCAGCTTTGTCAACTCCGGCTAAAACAACGTTCAGCTGCGTGACTGTGTAAAACTTCCACCACTCTTAAATCACTGTTCCAGGGCTACATCAATAAAAACCTATTTTACCACAAACTTTGCAGAATATAATTTAATAAGTCAATTTTATTTGAGTTACTTAAAAAAAATGGACCACAGCGTTAATAAATCTTAACAGAACAGTGAGACGTTTAAAATGGTTTTTGAAGACCCTAATGCTAAACCACACACCTATGGCCCATCAGATGTGAGGTGAACATCACACACTGCCAGAAGGAGGCGCTGCACCTAAGACTCAGAATCAGGCCTGCCCAACCAGCTTACAGCCTACATTACAGTCACGCCACAGAGCCCCGTGATCCTCCATTGCCGATTTGATCGGAAAAAACAGCAGCCCCAAGCTCCGACACGAGACCCCCACAAAGTGTACTTTGCAAGATAATTTGCCATCCCCAACACACACATGCACGCACACACACGTGCACGTGTATACAAGCCTTTATCGGAGCCATCTGTACCGCTATTGTTCTCCACAATGTGACCCGGTCTGCCAGACTCGTGCTTCCTAAATTTAACACTACGCGTTCTCCAGCAGGGAATCATTCCTGCTTGGCAAAGCCATATTTCCCCAGTTTTTTGTAATAACTTCTAGGCCGCCCAGGAATGCGAATGCATGCTTTTATAATGCCTTTCACAACTCTGCGGACATCATGTCTTTTTTATTTGCACTTGTCTTGTGTTACAGTTCAGGGTATGCTTTTATTCCTTCGTAGGGCTATTTTTGATTTTCTAGCGTGTCACAGTGAAATACTGAGAATTAATGCGGGCAAAATGTAGACAGCTGAATAGAATTCTTAGTGTGAAACCAACCGCATATTTATACAGCAGTCTCAGTACGTGATCATGTGGACACAAAATCAATCACGCACTGAAAGAATGTTACAGTAGAAGATTAAATACTGTCCTATATCTTTTCAAAAAGGTAATATATCTGAGTTAATCTGAAGAAAAAACAATATTTCGCGATTTACGCAAGTGAAGGGCTTCCAGGTAGTAGTACAGATTACGCAATACCCTCCCTTCATCCTTCAGTTTTTATGACAAATGTAAAACATAAAAGAGTTTGAGATAAATGAAAGAGACGCAGTAAAACTCCAGGAACGATGTGGTAAGAGGAGAACTTCCAGCAAACAGCCCACCCTGGGGGATGCAGAGGCACTTGGCCTGGTGTTTCCGATCACACTCAAAGTTTTTTTTCCGGCAAAGATCCAAGCTATCAACTTGTCCATTGGCCTGCTCTAGATTTGTTAGACATCCAAAATGTCTCATTGAAGGCCAATACTCATTTGCATTCCTATTCATTCATTTCCTCTTTTCCCTAATTGTCAGCATGAATGTATTCCACAGACACATCATACTGGCACTGAAACATCGAAATTTACCTAAGTGGTGACACAGAGGAAATACAACACAGGCTACTTCAGCCCAGTTGAGACTATATGTACATATAATACCAGGCATATTATACACTCGTGAAGTCAATGTCATAAAATCTGGGCAATCTAACATCTAGCTAATGTCCTCATTATTCAGTTTTTATATTTTATGATACTGTATTTTTCTGATGCAATTTTTTTTCCCAATGGACTTAATTTCTTAATAAAACTGTCTATCTCGTCTTTGATGATGAATTTATGAATCGTGTTTCACTCAATACCGCAAATCACTTCCACAAATTCAGCTACAAAGGCAAATTTTTGTTGTAGTACTGGACAAAACACATACAACGGAGAACACGAGACTGTGGGTAAAAAATTGTGAGGCTTGGTTTGCAGTTAGACGTGTGCAGACTTTCTGAATCTTCAGACCTACTTTTTGTTGTTTCTATATGGCTCTTTGCTACAGCTCACGGTGGCCGCGGGGATAAGCCAGCTAACACAGTCGACACAGAGTGTTTCCTGCCGCTGTGTAAACATCATCGTTCTTTACCAGTCACGGGGGGAGACCCACAAAGAAGTAAAACATGGAGGCAAATAGATGGAGTGAAATGGGAAACAGATGCTTATGGAACAGAATGGACTGGCAATCAAATGTTATCTGGAATTTATTCTCAAATTAATCAGCAGTGCCTTGAGCAATGATGGGAAGAGAGGTACGGCTGAGGTTGGCCAATGCCTGGGGGGCATGGTTCTGAATGCGGAGACTACCTCATCTGTCAGGCCTACAGCTCCATGGATCTTGACGACGTGACCAAGAAGGTTGGGGAAACGCTGTCCGGCAGCCCTCAGGGCAGACAGATGGGCAGACACAGAGGCGGGGCTGATCAAGGACACACCCACTAGCACAGTCAGTAGTGCATCGTTCAACAGAGGGTCACCGAGATGTGCCACAAACAAGGGCACAGATGAGCTCAGCACCTGCAGACACGTGACAGGTAGGACAGGAAAACGAAAGCAAAAAAAGGGGAATGAGGGGAAAAATACAGAGTTTAAAGAGTGTAACAAGAGAAATAAGTACGTGAAGATAAAAAAAACAAAAACAATTGGGGGTTTTACTCCTATTTTTTATGGCAGTGACAGCAAAAGTAGTCTTTACAAGAGTAATTTTCTGGATAGCCCAAAAAGAAAAAAATTCCAGTCCTGTACGACTAGTGCAGATAAAAAAAGAACAGGACAAAATTCAAACATTCTCTACCCCCAAAATATTTCCTTTACATCACAGACCCCATAAGGAGCCCATTTTGCACAGTGACTGGGTGGGCCAGAGTCCACTGTGCTGCTATTGGTCAGATGTGAGCCACCCCCCTCTGAATGACTCCCTCACTTACTGTCAGTGGACCAGGCGTACCGCAGTGCTCCCTGTACATTCACACTTTCCACACAAGACTCAATAACCATTCTCTTCATAGCAAAGATATCTGCACATCCCATCAGTAATGTTCCAAGCTCACAGAGGCCGTGCTGTGCAAAATGCTGATTAATGCTGTCACGGTTGCTGCCTCAGGCAGAGGCCTCACTTGCTAATTGTAAGCCCTGCCCATCAGTTGTCTTTTTGTTGTTTCAATTTTCTACTTGTTGCGTCTTTTTTAGCTGACTCCATTTAAGGCAGGTTTTTTCATATGCTAGCTGATCTGGGTTTTCTGGTTTGCGTTTGCTTCTGTTTAGCTCTATGTTCCTGTTTTGGACTCTGATAAGCTTTTTGCTTGATTTTGACAGCTGATTTCTGTTAAGTTGGATTTATCCCATTCATGTCCTTCTTGGCATTTCAGATCTTTGTCTTCTTTGAAAACCTTGGGTTAAACAATCTGCACTCAGGCTCAACTTCCCAGATGTTATATACTCTGACAAACATGCACGCTGATGAATAAGCATGGGATGACATCAAATGGTTCAGTTCATTGTTCAGTGAATGGTGAATACTTTGAGTTCATTGTTTCTTGACAATTCAGAATGATGCACTGCCTGGCAACCACCAGAGTGTTCCCGTTTTTGTCGTTATTTACGGTAAACCATTTCATTGCCACTCTAACAAGACCAATAATATTGATTCATCAGGAAACTCCCTCATGACTACGGGAAAGCTGGGAAAATTAGACACTTTTCACTGATGCCAGCACCGAACTTTCCTCATTCTATACATGTAACTCACCGTGGGATGTTGCTTGGCAACCATCTGGAGCAGCCTAAGCAGGTGTTGCTGTTCCGCCTGCTCCAGCTGTGACATCATCGCCGCCAGGGCTTCGATGTGGCGGTGGACAGCTTCCGGCTGTTTCTTGTACACAGAGGGCAGGATTCGCATCAACATGTGGTTTCCTGGTGGTGTCAAGATGGGGATTGGCAGGAAGGAAAATGACATTATGAACATGTGCTAAAAACTGCAGATTAGTCACATTGCTTTGAGATGGGGAGTGGCAGGGAAAAAAAACAACATTAAATAGGGGATTCAAGTTATCGGTGCCTCCGATCAGCATGACTAACACAGTCATCCGTTTGGCATAATGAGAAAGTGATTTTCGGGTCAGAGCCTGGCGTGATTAATTAAACGGGAATTAAAAGCGAGACAGCTCATCCCCGCTAATGGTTTGTGGATGCTGCTGCTTTGTCACTCTGTTGTCCTCTTGTTTACACGGTTCACATCCTTATTTGGCCAAATGAGAGACAACGTCGTCTGCCAGACACATGGCGAAGCTTGGCCAGGCCAAGGAGCAGGAAACACGGACAGCAAGAGGGCTTGGATCAACAACGACCCCCTCCAACACTCTGGCATCCCAACACGCACCACTGCAAGACCTAACAATAGCTGCTGCCCATCTGGAAGCAATCTGCACCTTTACATTGGGGATTAGCTTGAGATGAAAGAAGCATTATTTGTAGTCAAGAGTATATGTTGATCGTAGTGCAGGAAAGGCAGAGGGGGGAAAAACACTACAGTGACGAGGAGTAATACAAATTTGGGTTTTTCCTCCAAAAAAGGGCTTTTCAACTTGTGATCTGAAGTTAGATCTTAAAAAAATCTCAGCTGTGGACCGGTTGAAGTGGATGGACCGTAGCTGGATTTCGCCAGAACAATGAATGTTAGGAGAAAAAAAATGCATATATACCATGTATAATTCACATTAATATCCTTAACAGCATAATAAAAAAAGGCATCACACACTGTGATGCGCTCATTGCGCCGTAGGAAACCAAATTTGTTGCTGTCACGGTTTGTGTTCATTATGTGGCCACACCCCCTCCTTCTTCCACCTTGTTTTTCTTGTGTCTCTGCTGCCCTGGTTGTTATTTCCCAGTGTTTTCGCCTGTGTTGTATTTCCTGTGTCACAACCTATGTCTGAAGTTCTCAGTTACCTGGGACTGAAGACACACTGCTGTCATTACCTGCCGTCTGACTTTCTTGTATTGTCATTCTCGTTCCCCCCGTACCGTGGTTTTATCTCTGTGCTCGTTTACTGCCCTGAGTAATTGTTATTTTGTATTTGTTTTCTTCCCTTGTTTTGTTTTCTGGTCTGGCTTTATGTGGTAGTTCTGTTTTATTCAATAAAACGCTGCATATAGACCACTCCCGGCTCAGTGTCTGTCTGTAACCGTGACCGCTGCCTTGTCCGTGATGTCTGCTGAGGCAGAAAGATGGATGGATGAAGTGAAAGGGAAGACTGCAGCCAGTTCAAGAGGACAGCAATATATTTCATGACGTGCACTTGGAAACATGGAAGGCCCTCTGGCTATGTCTTTGATGTTGACTTACTGGTGAGGTCATAAACAGTGCTCATTAACACTGTCATACTCACAGTAACACTCTGTCATTAATGCTAATGACAACTTGCGCACCATTAAAAACCCAGATAGTCAGCCTTCTGGACATGTCTTCACAGATACTCTGAGAACTGCGTCAGAAAAGGTCCACCAACTTCACAGCACCATACCACAGGGGCAGCACTACTTTGGTCATACGTTACTCTTGGCAACAGCCCAGTGCTGGCTGCTTTCACCAATCAGCTCTTTTAATGAAGGCACCTCAGCATGATCAGTGAAAAGGTGCTGAAGCCTGTATTACGGGGAGCCAAACTCAGCACAAGCCTAATGAGGAACTGGGATCTGCACAAACACAACATGAGCTCATTCACAATCAGCTTAGCAATGCCAAGTGAAGGAAGGTGCTGTACAGGGGACTTTGCATTCCTTGCTCTGAAAAGTGTGAATGGCTTGAAATCTTTGCACATGTGCAGCAGGAGAGACCCGGTTTCCCGGCAACTGCATCTTTGTCCATGTATGATTACCTCTTAGGGCCTGTCTGTTACTTTACCTGCAAAACATCACTTAAACCATTGTTGGCGCTGCTAAAGAAGGTGATGATAAAGAGATAATTAGTGATGAATCTTCATGGCACTGATACACACATTACATGTGGTTAGCGGCACGGGGAGAAAACCGGTATTCATTTTAGGAAGCTGTAAGCTCGCAGAACTGAACGCTCAGGTTTTGACTGATTTTCCCTTTGTGGGGAAACTCAGACGCACACTGACCAATGAAGCACCAAAAACACCTTGTGATCTTTGCTGAACAAATAAAAAATCAGTTTAGTATTCCACAGGATTTACCACCGAACAAAAACATCTTTACTGCTGAGTAGGGGCGTAGAAAAAGTTGTGTACATGTATGTTTTAGCAGGAGGCGACAGATTTACACAAACGTCAGCTGTCCATGCCCTTCAGTAATAAAATAGCAGAGAAACATACATAAAAACCACAAAACTGCTTGACCAAATTCCACAATCTAATATAAAGCCATTTTTACATATTTTTTCTCAAGAACTGGCAAAATGCAATTTGTGAACGGATCTTTCTATAACGGCTGATGTTAATATCTCTAACATATTTGATTACCCCCAAGAGCTGTTAGGCAGAGGGTGTCTCCTAACATCTCCAGTGAGCTGTATAGCTTTTACAAAGGCGTGGTGACCAATTTACCTATGAGGTTAAGCGATGTAAGGCGCTGGGCTGAGAGTGAGGCTACACAGCAAAGTTGGCAGTGTTCAATTAACTCACGAGTGAGCATCCATATAAACACAATCAGTGGTAAATTAACACTGTCAGGTTTGCTATGTGCGAGGTCAGCATGTCTGTGGCCATAGATCTAAAACTGACAAAAAAGTAAAGAAATAAAAAAAAAAAACTTTAACAGAACAATTTGTAATTCAGAAAAGCTGCCAACCTAGTTTGAAATCCACTGTAATACGACAAAACATGGTAATGTGTACACCTCAGGGAAGTGTACACCTCAGGGAAGTGTACAGGTAGAACCCTTGCATCAATGTTCACAGGTGCATATTTATTTTAAGAGCGCTTATATATACAACCCCCCTGTGAGTCTGAGGCACATGCGGCAGAATCCGTGCCAGCGGTGGAGGACTTCAGTCTTCAGTCTTCAGTGCCTGGACGTTGTGCGGATACTCTAGGTACTCTTCAGTGAGAACCTCTCTGCACCTGGAACCCCAAATCACTGTCCAAATTGTGACTTCAAGAATACAAAAGGACATGGAGGACAAATAAGAACCAGGAGAGCTCACTGTTCTTCAGCTCCCTGTGTAGTGGTGTGCTTCCACGGTACAGTACTAAAGTGCGCATCTGGATAAACCTTGGGGGTCTCGGACAAACGGTACATGTTCTCTCCGGGGTCTCTCGGGTCCAATCAGGATGCGAGCCCCATTCAAGGACTATCGTCGTTTCTTTCTGATGTGCGTGAGCAGGGCTCCTCTCTGCAATGGGCCAGTTGTTAATGCTCTCGGGTTCTGGTCCAGCCCCAGGGGCTCTGGCCACTTTGTCAGAGCTAAGGCCCTGCACGTGTGTGAACAGGACTAGCACCATTACCCCACCCCTCAGTACCCACAAAGTGGGGTGAAGGGAAAAAAAAAAAATAATAAATAAAAACTTTTTTTCAGTTTCTCTATCTTGTCCATCATTACAACACACACTAAGGGGGGGGGGGGGGGGGGCGGGGTTGGCGTATAATTCCCACCCCCACCAAGCGCTAGTGCTCGACCAGCAGAAACAGTTATGTGTGA
>JABJVR010047288.1:0-28237 GCA_025773905.1 Chitala chitala | reverse complement strand
TGCTGTTCAACATGACCAGTAGAGGGCTTATCCATCCATCTATTTCCTATACTACTTATCCTATGCATGGTTGCAAGGTGGCGTGGAGCCTGTCCCTTGTAGCACAAGGCAGGGGACACCATGGATTGGGCAACCACCCATTGCTCAACACAATCAGCAGACCAACTGATAAATCACCACATGATTTATATTAAATTTAACCTGCAGTAAAGGAATGTGACATGGGTAAAACAATCATAACTTTTATGGTAGCCTCTGACAAATTTCTTTGCATTAATTTCTTTGCAAAATTAACCAGTGCACAAAGCAAGGTCCATAAAAACATGGATAAGCGAGTTTGGGGTGAAGGAGCTTGACTGGCCTATAGTCCTGACCTCAACCTGATAGAACACCTTTGGGATGAATTAGAGCAGAGACGGTGAGCCAGGCCTTCTCAACTAACATCAGTGCCTTACCTCACAAATGCGCTTCGGGAAGAATGGTCAAACATTACCATAGACACACTCCTGAACCTTGTGGACAGCCTTCCCAGAAGAGTTGAAGCTGTTATAGCTGCAAAGGGTGGGCCAACTCAATATTAAACCCTAAGGACTAACACTGGGATGCCATTTAAGTTCGTGTGTGTAAAGGCAGGCATCCCAATACTTTTGCCAATATAGTGTATATACCCCTAATCATACTGTGGACTATTATTACAAAAACCTGTATTAGAATAGGTATACATAAAAAAAATTATAATAATAATAAAAAAAATTCTGTAGTACCACAGATATATGTTTCAGCATGCTCTCAGCATTTTGCTTACTGATAGCTCCCTTGCTCTATTTCAGAGTGCCTCCGCCAATTTGAAATACTCTAGACACAGCATGTAACACAACAACCTCTGGCTGCTTTGTGCTCTGTCTCTCCCTCTCTCTCTCTGTCTCTCCCTCTCTCTGTAGCATTTTTGCTGGCCCCAGTCCTCTGCATGCAGACACATATAGTCACATATGCAGTGCTCTGTGGGTTTCACATCCTTCCTCCTGCACCTCTCGGTCTCACTTTTGTTTTCAATCTACCTTCTGTCTGGGCCTTACGGAAGAAAGAACCTTTCACCTATGGAAATCTCCGTGAGCCAATTTCTGACTGGAAAACGTTTTACCATACCTTATTTTTCTCATTACTTCTCCTTTTCCTCAATGTAAAATATTCTTCCTAAACACAACTTCTCCGTTTCCTCGACAAGTGCCACTTTTTCTGTTTTCTGGCCAGCTAGTCTGTAGCATCTCCAGAATATAGGATCTCTAGAATTTGAGATTTCCCTGATCCAAGCAAGGTTTATTATTATGTTTGGTAATTTGGTATCTCATTAAAATACAGAAAGTATTACATTAAATTGTAAAAGTTTTTCATTATAACACAAAATGCAAAAAGGTTTACGTTATCTTCTCTGATTCTTCATCCAGGCTTCACCAAGTTACAGTACGTTTGTGATATTTAATATTTTCTCTTGGAACCGCAATGGTACCGTATTTGTCTCTTGTCTGCATTTTCAATATTTTACACCAATGTTATGATGTGTCAGTTTGACATAGAATTGATCACTAAGTAATCATCACAGGGTGAATGTGTGCTGTAATGAAGTTTGAGTAAACGTGAGATTTCCCATTATGCAATTAACATTAGTAAAGTTATTTAGCTGCTATGAACAGTGAAGTGAGCACGGCACCACCTAATGCTGGTGTTGGCATAAGCATCGGTGACGCTATGGGTCACACGCAAGATGCATGTTAACCAGCGCTTAGAAGCAAACACAGAACATCTGGCTGGGACCCCAAAGTGTCAGATTGCTGAACACTTCAAAATGGAGATTGCCCAAACTTGAGAGTTTATTATAGTTTTATTATTTGGTATTTTAATATTTGATATTTCATAAAGTCGATTTAATCTTTTTATTTATATGTTTGATTTTCGTTAAGTTTGTTCTAACTTATCTAATTGCGAAGTATTTGGTGGCTTTCGCAGTTATTTGTGGTCAACAAATACATCTTACTAATACTCTTTGTTTTACTTGACATAGTAAAACAAAGAGTAAAACAAACATGAAATTACCAACCAAAAGTCTTGTGTTGCGCGAGAAATAAATTACCAAAAATTTTAGCACGTGCAGATAAAACTTCTGTCAAACTTAAATGCAGAGAACATGAATAAATAACAAAGCAATACAGGCAGTGATGCATAAATGTAAATATGCTTTACTGGAGTAATTAGGGTTAACTAGTTAATTTAAAGATATTAGACTGGGATCCCTTCTAAAAGTTGATAAAAAAAGAGGGCATCTGAAAATGTAACTTTTTATTAATCTTAAGTTCATGGGAGACTCATGAGCACTGACCAACCTCTCAAAAAAGCAATGGAAGGAAACAGTATGACGTTAGGTGAAAGAACCCTGACGTATCTGCCTTATCAGAGGAAAACAGAACAAAAAACTCTCCCATTGCATCAACACAGCTGTCGTGTATATTTGCTAGACTGTACACAATTGTTCATAGGTGTCAACCAGTACGGTTTTACCATGTTATTGGCCATTATTGACCTTATTCTCGTACAAGCTTTTTCTGTGCAGACAATCGCAATATGTACAGGATTTTTTTAATCGCCGAGAAATCCACTTCAGATTCGTAGTTTCTTTAGTGCAATTGGTCAGAATCAGACGAGGGGAAAGGGAAGACTCTTTCTAAAGACAAGTAGCTCATTTAGGTCGTTTGGGTATTAGCATTCCTGTGTCACTTTGTCAGGATTCAGACAGCTCACTCGGACTCCACCGATACTCTGCCTTTCCTCGTAGTGTTATAACGCTTCCGTTTTGTTGAAAAGGCATGCACATTTTCTGCGTTCGATGAAAATCTGCAAACGTTATCTTACACGGTAAAACGTCTAATTCCGCTTTCATTAGCGAAAACGAAGGAAAAATATGTTATTTTCTTTGTGAAACACAAAACGACATGTTGCGAATGAAAAGAAGTTGCGCGTTTTGAAACAATTGTGCATCGGCTTTTCTAAATAAAATTTAGTGCTCCAGTATTTCTACGACAATATTCTTTTAAACCAATAGGTTAAAACGTGTGTTTCTTACTGGTGCATATGTTACTTAAGAGTTTGCATGTGATTTTCATATAAAGGGAAATCACTAAGAAAAGATTGAAAAACGTTGCCGTGAATTAATTGTCAACGATGTTTCTGAATTTAAATTTTAATGTGACTAACGACTGAAAATTTATTTGTCATTGGAACAGATACCCTTATAGCCTTTCTTCAAGTTGAGACCCAGCAAACACAAAACGTTCAAATAACGTTAGCTACACGTTTAGGGAACGTTAGGAACGTTTAGCTAACGTTACTTGAACGTTTTGTGTGTTTGCAGGTATTAACTGTGACATGAAATGCTTTGATGTCAAACCTTTCAGTGTTGTGTTCCCATCTGCAACATGCTCTTACAATAAACAACTTAGCTGAAATATCAGAATGTCCTGAAACATGTTTTGCTGAGCATGTCAGTTACTACTAGTAGTCAAATAATGTACTTTTTATTTGTTTGTTTAATTGAATACATATTTCCACCGATTAACTGTGTCCGTTACTGAAATTAATTTCAGTGGCTGCTGTTCATTTTTAATGTTAATACTGCATCGTGATCATAACATAGGCTACTCCTGCTTTTATTTTCTTGTTTGTTTTCAAAATGTATGTTATTTTCAATATGTACATGCCTGTAAATCATACATTTAGTTAGCACTGTTAATGCAGCTACAATACGATTTGGTCATGTAAGGATTGGCACCGTTTTCAAAGGGCATCAACAATTGTTTGTAAGGACTACACCTTCAGGGGGTTGTTAGGTGTGCATTAAAGATTGTGTAATATTTGTTAAAGGTTCGAATTTCTCTGTAATTCATCTCGTTATTAGTTATTTTTCTTAACAAAATGACCATATTTATATGCGTAGTTCACCTTGAGCAGAATCTGACTTGGAGGCCTCCTTCAAAGCAGTTTATGAATAAAATGCTTCTCATTGATCCAGAATGCAGCACTTTTATGTTACTATACATTATGTGTACATCTTGTACAAAGTTGCTTACTAGAGAGAACTTTAAATAAGGTCTAATGATGTATAATTCTACCCTAGTATCATACATCGTTTGTGTTGTTGTGAAAAAGACATATTACACATGTATTACAATACGTATTTTGAAGAACCACTAAATACGCAATAGCACAAATAAATTTTGGCTTTTATGGTTTTGTTGTGGCATTCTTAATCAACATTCACTGCCAAAGTTTAAACTGTTATGTTACTGTGGAACGATTCCACAGAATTGAGGCACAAAGGCGAGGGTGGAGTCTACTGTGCAAAGGGGATTTTAATGCAAGGGGTCAGGACAAAAACAAACACAAGTTTCAGGGTTAACAACGGCCAGAATACAATACAGCCAGGAACATTACTTTGAGAACCTTACTTTAACAACTGACACTAGACTAATACAAAAGGGAGGCATATATAGATGAGGAAACATGAGGTACACACCACAAGCAAGACTTAAGAAGGGAATTACGTGAGGCTGGGGACATATAACGAAGGCTAATTGCAGAGGTGACACATAACAGGAATGGATACATCTCGTGGACACATGAGGTAAGCCAGGTGGGGCGTGACATATTGTACCTGTAACTGCTACATAGCATCAAATAGTTAATATTATATTGTACTGATTTTAGAAGTTCAGGACATCAACATGAATTAATTTTATTTATAGTCACAGACATGGTTTATGTTTAGTTATTGAGTGTGTTTAACAATGGCTTTGATTACATTGCCTAATAAAGAATAAATAATAATTAAAAACCAAATATATCACGGTTTTCTAAGAATAATTGTAAGTCTTCTTCTATGCCCTTTTATAAATAATTTTCTTCTCTCTGTAGTGATTGGCACTTCAAGCAGCATGTTTTATGGCACAGGCTAAGACTCATAGATGTTAAATGTGTGTGTTTTTGTCATGTTTCTGTTAAAAGTAATTAATGTATCTGTTAGTTTAGTCCAAAATGTGTAGTAATATTCTGTATTGTGCATGTGCAGTTGACAAATGAGTTCCCTCAGCATGAGGAGTGTTGACTAGTGTTACCTCCCCCATAGATGCGTTTTCACAACTAGTGATCATAGTCTGTTACTAAACTGTCATAGGGCTTGACTAGAAAAAAAACAACTGTTTCAGTTATCACTGTCTTGTGCTGACATGGGTCAGCATGTCTCAGCTACATATCCTTAATGATTCGGTATTTTTCTTTGTGGATGTCCTAACACCCTCTGCTAGTTGAGCCAGCACTGAGTACAACACATTATACATGCACTGATGTTCAGTTGGACAAGGTTAAACACCCCAGCTCACTTTTTTTTTGCATGTCTTTGGACTATGCAAGGAATCCCATCCATGACGAGATTGCACACACACACACACACACACACATACACACACACACACACACACAAAGCCAAGACAGTGTGGGAAACTGTTCACTTAATCGTAGGACAGGATAAGATAGTATAGGATTGGACAGGATAGGATAGGATATTGGTTTTATTGTCATTTCAGCTGTATACAGTTGGTGCAGTACACAGTGAAAGGAAACGACGTTCCACCAGGACACCAGGTGCTACATAAAAACAACACAAAAAAGAAAACACAAAACTACTAATAGAATATACAGGGTGCAAAAAAAGAAGTAAGTAATAATGTAATTAACTACTACACATTATATAGTGCAAACAACAAGACTAGTGCAAAAAACAGTTCTATGGAAAGTACACAGCTGAACGTGCTGCAATCATAAAAGTATAATAGGTCGGTGTAGGTGTGTGTGAGAAATCAGTCCAGCTCCTGAAAATTGAGGAGTCTTTTAGCACCAGGAAAGAAGCTGTTACACTGCCTGGCTGTGTGGGCTCGGATGCTCTGGTACTTTTTTCCAGATGGCAGTAGAGTGAACAGTTTGTGTGATGGGTGTGTAGGGTCACTCATGATTCAGCTTGTATATTCAGCTGGTATAAATGTTCTTGATGGAGGGAAGAGAGACCCCAATGATTTTCTCAGCTGTTTTCACTACCTACTGCAGCTCCTTGTGATCCGATACGATGCAATTTCCAAACCAGGCAGTGATGCAGCTACACAAAATGCTCTCAATAGTTCCTAAGTAAAATGTGGTAACGATGGGTGGAGCACAGCTCTCAGCTTCCTGAGGAAGTAGTGCCACTGTTGAGCCTTCTTTACAATGAAACTGGCGTTGAGGGACTAGGAGAGGTTGTCTGCCAGGTGGACACTGAGGAATTAGGTATTCTTTATCATCTCCACAGAGGAGCCACCGATGATTAGCGGGGAATTGTCACTCTGCACTCTTCTAAAGTCCACAACCATCTCTTCTGTTTTCTCCACATTCAGAGACAGGCTGTTGGCTCCGCACCTGTCTGTTAGTTGTTTCACCTCCTCTCTATAGGCTGATTCATGAAATTCTGCTGATGAGACCACTATGGTCGTGCCATCAGTGAACTTGTTGATGTGGCTCAAGCTCTGCATAGTGACACAGTCATGAATCAGCAATGTGAACAGCAGTGGTGTGTGTGTGTGTGTGCAGCCCTGTGGGGTTCCAGTACTCAATTTGGTGATGCTGGAGATGTTACTGCCAGTCCTGACTGACTGAGGTCTTCAATCAGATGATGGGGAATGATGGTGTTGAATGCTGAATAAAAGTCCATGAACAGCATTTGAACATAGGTGTCCTTCTTGTCCAAGTGGGTGAGGGCCAGGTGGAGCATAATGGCAATGGTGTCGTCCATTGAGTGTTGGGACAATATACATACTTTACAGGATTCAGGGTGGGGGGCAGCAGGCTTTTGATGTGCCTAATGACCAACGTTTCACTTCTCTGAAGGCCTGAGATAATTTGGCTCTTGCTGTTCTCAGAGCCACCTTGTTGCCTGTTGTAAAGGCTTTGTCCCAGGTCTTCAACAGTGTGCGCACTCCTGCAGTCATTCACGGCTTCTGGCTGGGTTGTGAGATGATGGTCTTGGAGAAAGTGATATTATTGCTGCACTTGCTCATGGAACTAATGATGTGTATTGTACTTTGTGATGATGTAACTGACGATGTGTACTCTTCCAAGATGATGAGATTGCTGTCAGTTGCTACTTTGATCTTCCTAAATATATGCCAGTAAATGCTCTCAAAACAGTCCTTGGAGAGCAGAGTTGGTCTCTGCTGGCTAGGTTTCCACCTGCCTCAAAACCAGTTTACAGCATCTGACTAGTGGTCTGTATGATGGAATTACAACGACAGAGATGTGGTCTGAGTGTCATGTTAAGACATTGCATGAAATTATTCCCTTGTTGCATGTAGACACTTTGTCAACGTGGTCACTTACATGTCACAGTACACAGTGTGAAAATGTTCATTCACATTTTGATACATAGCCTGAAACAGTTTGCTTACATGTCAAGACCCTATGTGAAACTATTTATATTCTACCAATTAATCTGAGGGGTAAGCACCTTGTAGCAGCAGCTCTTCCTTTTTTGGACTTTAACCAGGCAGCATTCTGGTCACATGTCCAGTTCCAAAACCATAAGTTGCTCCATAACTGCTGCGATGAAACTGTGTTTAGGCATCTTCCGTTTAGATTTTCCATTCTTTGGTCATGACCTTGGTGTTCTTGTTATTTTTAACTTTTGCTTTGCTGCTGTTGTTTATTTTTTTAATAGAGGGTGTTTGAAACATTTTCTCTTATAATCTGCCTAATTACTGTATATTTGAATAATACATATCGTTTCTTTTTTTTGACATTGACAGACTTTATAACATCAACACAGATGTACATTTATAATATACAAATGTATGCAATAATTTTGCACTGCTGTTTATGTTACTTGTATGTATTGCATTTGCTCTGTTGTGTTCACTGTAGGCTATTTATTGTGATGTCCTTCTGTAGTTAAGAATTTTTAAGGAAGCACAATTAATTTAAGAAATCAGCGAGTTCAAGGAAATACGTGCATAAAATCCTTCTCCTCAGCATTTTTGAGGAGTTTGGGAAAGGGCGGCTCTGGTTCGTATCTTAAAACCTTTCCTGTGATGTACATGGTTACATCGTTTAATTCTTCAACCTTTTCCGTGACATTGGAATCTGCGTACTGCTTGCGCAACTATATCAACCGGAAAAAAAAAAATCGCATTTTGTTTCTGCTTGTATCACGGCTGTTGCCATAGAGATGAGGAGGGAGTAGAAACCCATTACTTCCCACGTTCGTCTCATTGAGATAAATAGTGTGAGGTCGATGGTGGTGGTACAGTCGAAAATTGGGTACAGCCCGTAGGTGAGGCGATAGCAGCTTTTTTCGTGTTGCGTGTGGTTTATAAACGATAAACAAGATCAATTTCTATGTAAATCCTAGCTACAACAGCTTCAGCGCCGGACCCATTTATTGCCGAGATTTACTGCGTTTCTGTTTATTTAGATATTTTACCTTTTTGTTCCTGATTTAGCATTCACACGAGAGAATGATAGACTTTGAGAATCCGCATCGTCCCAGAGAAGCAACAGTTAGATGCTTTGATTTGTGTCTTTCGATCTCGGTAATATTACTATACGTACTGCTTGGGTCGGCTGCATTCTACATATATAAAACCAGTTTGGAAACCGATCAGGTAAGACCTATTGAATTTTTTTAGTAGGTGAAATTCGCCAGAAATAGTGTTTTCACGGCTGTAATAACCGGGTGGCAAATATATTTTGCATATTAATACGGTTAGGTTACATCTTGCTATTTTCCATTAAACGGAATGCATATTATTCTAAATTATGTGACCATATCTGTCGGTGAAGTCTGGTGTTAATCACGGTAATTTTTTTCTATCAAACAGAAAAACATTTTACATAGCTTATAGGTTCTTCCATGTGTTTGGAGTTTTCCGGTCATGATAATTTCTTTGGGAATTGTTCAATTGAATATGCTTGATATTGTTGAGGAGACACATGTCCTGGAAGAGTGGAATGAAATCAAATAAATTCAGGAGAGAATCATTGACAATGACGTGACTAATATAGAAGAAGCTGAGCTCTCACTTAAACCGTGTATTGTGTAGCGTTCTACAGTGACTGTAACGGCAGTGGTCTTTTCGAAGACAGAACTCGTGTCATACTCTTGACTGATGACATTGTTCAGCTGGCGGCTGCAGGTGTCCGTAGGACAGGATAAGATAGTATAGGATAGGAAGTCACACATGGGCTGCCATTGTTACAGTTACTCAATGTTAAACTGTGGACTCAGCATAAATGAAATGTCTCAGTAGACTTTTATAGTTAGTACGGAATTAATGTAAACGCACGTGTTCTTATTAAGGTGTTTTTCCTCACTGTTGCAGGTGGGGAACGTTGCAGATCTACGAGGCTCATCAGGTCAGTTATTTTGTGCAATTACGTTATCTTTGGGGTTCAAATGTCTATTCCACACTCGTTTGCAGATGGTGTTGTCTGCCCCTGTCAACACAAGGTGCAAGGCATGGTGCAGGGGAGCTTCTAGCTATTGAAGCGATTGGGGTCTAACTCAAGTTTGCATGGGGCTTGTCTGTTGCTGTGCTATATAACCTCTCCATTTTCAAGCCAAAAATATTCGAGGCTAGGCTTAAAATATTCAGGGCTGAAACCCCAGATGATCAAACCTAACCACACCACTGGCACGGTGCATCGTGGAGCAACATATTCCAGGGCAACCATTCTAACAACTGTTGTGTAAATGTTTTAGCCGTGTTTTGATAAGCAAGACTTTGCTCCAGTTTTGTCCTAGACCAACACTTAATTTGTCATTTTTAAAAAGCTCAATACATTATTAGGTTTATAGGTTTTATTGGGTTCTATAGCATGATATAAAGGTAAGATAGTGTTTTATCCTCAAAATATTAGACAGTTTGTTGGCCACTAGGACAGCTACAACTTGGTCTTCAGGTGCAGGCAGAACCAAACTAAGTCCTTCTTTTTGTTTTCCTGCCTGCAGGTAACATAGCGGAGACAGAGACTTTAAAATGGACCAGTCATCAGGGTTTTCAGGGGAAGTCATACAACTTCAATAACAATACACACTCTCTGAAAATGCTCTTGAATGGCACCTATCTTATCAAAATTGCCATGGCACTGAACTGCAGCCAGAGCTGCCCCAAAGGCACTCTCCGCCTGTCCATGGTCAACGAGAACAACGAGACAATGATGCAGTGCACATTCCAGCTACAGACTGGGGTTCCCCAAGTGTGCACTGACTTGGCAACCCTATTTGTCAGTACCAAAATACTGTTTAAAACATTGGTGGAGAAGGCATCAAATGAACAGACTAACATTGAAAGCTGGGTGCTGGATGGCACCCGCACAGTGTTACAGATCGTCAGGATCAGCAAGTAAAGTCTGGAGGCCTGGCTACTACACTCTCTTCCTGCCAGATGCTACAGTGTAGCTGACACATGTCTAACTGTACAGTGCTTCCTGCACCTCCTCATTGTGACCAGTAGTACTATTGAGAGGCAAGAAGTTATTCACACCCTACTTATTTTTTAAATGTATTTATGTGTATTTTTATAAATAGTCGATGTATTTATATATATATATATATATATTTATATGATTTAATTTTTTGTATTATATATATATATATCCAGATAACACTAAAGACTGCGTCAAAGTATTGTTTACATGTTGTCTCCCTGTGAAGGAGAATATCTGGGTAAAAACACTGCTTTTCCCTTTGTAACATCAGCCAGCATGGTGTAAGACATGACGTCAGGGCAGCCTCCAAGTTGCACTTTTCTTTTTTGGTGCATTTGTCATGTTTAAAACCTGATCAAGTACTCAGTTTGTTCTGGTATGGCTCCATCGTTGCTTTATTGTGAGAGAGGAGTCAAAATGTTTGCTGAGCACAGCTGTGAACCTGGCTGTGAATGACGTTATGATTGCATTTCATGGGCTTGGGTTGTCATGATTCATGCTGGGCCTAAGCAGGGGCGCATGATGAGGCAATAATGGCACAACAGGAACCTAAACCAAATGCAGGAAATGCAACTATGTCAGTCTTTACTCTCTACAGCGCCATCTGGTGTACAAAAGGGTTTGTAAATAGGAAAAAATACCTGCTTTAAATAACTTCACAAACTGTGCAGTGTTTTTTTTTTTTTTTTTTTTTAGCAAAACAATGTGTAATGAATGTATTTTTCTATGTTATTAGAGAGTAAACTGTACAAATTTTTAATATGTCAATGAATGTAAAGAAGCAGCAAGTATTGGAGAAGTAAAACATTTTTAAAGTTTTTTTTCCCCCCATTTTTGTTGGCACACACCAAACTTGTGATTTGCAAGCTCGTTTCTGGGGATAAAATAAATCAGGTATTTATTAGTAGACTAGAGACTTGTGAAAACTCAATTTCAAAGAGCGTGTTTTATGTTTTCTTTGAAGAACAAAAGTGAATAGTGGCTTGGGGTTTTCCTAGAGTGGTGTGGCTGCTGCCCCAGCAGATCTTGTTGTAGACTTGCTGTAAGCTTTTACAAAAGGCTGCATGTCCAAATGTCAAGACAGACCCTAATCTAACACATTTGAGGAAAGCAAATCAACTGAATTTAAAAAAATTAATCTATTCAGTGATATGAATGGATGATATTGCCTGCATTTAATAGAAGAAAGCAAATATTAGTATTGTATAGTATAGAGTTATGTTATAGACATTTTATTTTATCACTGTTCGCCTCTAAAAAATGTACAGAATATCTGTTTCAGAACTAACAAGGACATACATCTGGTACAATGCTGGACTGTGATTTTTTTTTTTAGTTGTCTGGCTGTCTCATTTTGGGAATGAGGGAGCAAGGCAATGTCCACTTGCATTAGAAGGAGATTTATTAAGGTCCAAAATGGGGTATAAACAGGATTATAAGGGAGATACAGAGCTAAAATGGAGACTAAGGTACTAGACAAGGAACAACTAAAGCACACAACAATAACCAGCCAAAGACTAACTGATACTAAGGGCTTAAATAAGGATTTAATCCTTATTTAAGGAAATAATCACAATGCCTCAGGAAACGAGACATAAGGACGACACCTAGAGCACACTAGGAGACATGATAGGCTAGGAATGTGACACTGGCATAAAGTGTAGGCAGATACCTATTTGTCCAGAATTTTGCTATAAATATTATGTTTCTTTTGCACCTGTCAGATAAAATATTTTGTATTTCCTAGACATTAAATTAGAACAAAGAAGCAGTTGCTTCATGTAATGATTTCTGTACACAACAGAACAGAGGTGAGATTAAGTCTAAACTCAGGAAGGGTTTTATTACAAGGTACACAGAACTTAACTATAGAACCATGAATTGATGTACAGCTAGGCTAAATACAACAACTGACAATGGACTAAGAGAAATTAAGGATTTAAGTAGAGAAGGAACAAGTGAGGACAGGTGAAACACATCAAGGAATTAACCACAGTTAGCACTGAATTTACAATTAGGATAACAAGGAAACAAGGAGAAGGACGGGCTGGGCTAAGAAAAACAGGATTAATCACATAAGGTTTAACTGCTTCAGATTGAAAAATTCCAAAATGTAAAACCTTATAGAATGGACTCTTTTCACAATGTCCGATAATGTATTTACAGTTTTATTTAGCAGGGTAAATTGCAAACTAGTGCAAGATGCAACGATAGACTTTACAACATTGCTTTGTAACTTATCAAGACTTTTTTTTTTCTTGGCAACATTGCTAGAATTATCAAATAATATTCTTTATTAAACCAATCCAAATATGCAAAGGGTCCAGTCTGTATATCTTGACAGAGAGAGAGAAAGAGAGAGAGAGAGAGAGAGAGAGAGAGAGAGAGAGAGAGAGAGAGAGAGAGAGAGAGAGCTTTAATTTGGAAAGGGTAGGAAGTACTACAAATAGACAACATATACAGCATATAAAAATGAAAATACAATACATATGTTAATTAAAAGTCAAAAACAGCGTACACTGTGCCAATGTGACACAAGTTCTGTTAATGAACACATTATGTTGGTGTATGTAATGTCTGCAGAAAGTAGGATTGTCAACAGGGGTCATGGGCCTTGAAGATTAAGGCAGCTGCAGATGGAAAGAAGCTGTTTTTGTGCCATGTAATTTTGGCCCTGATTGACCACAGCCTCTTGCCAGTGGAAAATAATGAAACATGTTTGTGTCTGAGGTGGGAGAGGTTGGCCACAATTTTTCTCACACGCTTCAGTGTCCCGGAGTCGTGTAGATCCTGGAGCAACGGCAGATTGGTCAGCAGGGTGAATGATATGCTGCGGTCTGTTTTTGTCCATGGCAGTGGAGGCAGCGTACCAGTCAGTGGTAGAGCAGGTCAGGATGGATTCAATGATGGCAGTGTAGAAATGTACCATCATTGTCTGTGGCAAGTTGAACTTCTTGAGCTGCCTCAAGAAGTACATCCTCTGCTGTGCATTTTTGGTTAGGAAGCTAATTTATTTGTATATAGCACCTTTCACAACAATATGCCTCAAAGCGTTTTACACAAGAAATTGCAGATATTGAAGAAGAAACTATAAGAATTACTACAAATGAATGAAGCCAGACAACAACAGCAGAGAGGAACCAAAAACTCCACAGTGTGGAGAAAAAACCTCAAGGTTGACTGGCTGCCCAGCCCCTACTGGACATGCTAACATTACTGAATATAGTGGTACTTATTGAGACTTTTATTGTTACTAGTAATATGGTATAAATAACACAATTTAGTCCTCCTTTGCTCTTGATGCTGAAGCAGCTCTCATTGGCCTTTGGTGTCCCTCAGGCAAAGCTTCATTCAAGAGGATACCATTAGGAGTCAGCCGCTCTATGAAAGCGTTCCGCTCAGTTGGTGCCCAGGCAGACACCGGGTATACATATGGACAAGGAGAGAGTTTAGAGAGGGGTTAGCAAATAATACAAACTCTACCAGACTCCATAAACTAGGGACTCTGTAACTAAAAGCTCTAGCACCAATACTTTTGTGTATGCATAGAACAATAAGAAGACCTGCATTCTGTGATTGAAGGGAGCGATTTGGAGTGTAAGTGTTAATCAGCCCTGACAGATATACTGGTGCCTTGCCTTGAAGTGCGTTATATGTTAACAAGAGAATTTTGAAATCAGTTCTGTACTTAACAGGGAACCAGTGGAGTGATGACAGTATAGGGTCATATGGGTCAGTTATATGGTCGTACTTTCTACTTCTAGTGATAATTGTAGCAGCTGCGTTTTGGATGCATTGCAGTGTGTTTAGTGTTTGGTTAGTACATCCAGACAGTAAAGCATTACAGTAGTCTAATCAACTATAGACAAAAGCATGCATAATTTTCTCTGTATCTTCTGCATTAAGAAAACAGTGAAGCCTAGCAATATTTCTTAGCTGCAGGAAGCATACCTATGAAACTGCATTAACATGAGAGCCAAAAGTGAGTTTTCAGTGTAGAATAACACCTAAGTTGCCCACTGAGTCACTAATAAAGAAGTAAAGGTCAGCAGCATTGAGGGCTGACCTGAAAGTGCTTCTAGCAAGATCGCTAAGTTCCCACTTGAGGTCCTGAGTGGTGATGGCGCCCAGGAAGCGAAAGGACTCAAAAATAGTGATAGGGTGATTATCATCATGTTTGTAACCATACATGACTCTTCATGCAAATAAAGATGCCTATTCAATTACTGATGACATCATGCAGTTGTGTGAGAGCTTCCTCTTTCTCTCAGTCCCAGGTCTGCTCATTGACATTAGGCTCTTCAGGCAACACACTGCATGAAATGTACGGCCACAAAGCATGTGGAACAGACACCTTTATGTCTTCTAATTAGAATTAGCCATGTCTTTGTAGTATCTTTGGGAAAGTTATGAAAACTAATTGTCAGGGGTGTATTTTTCATATTTGAACAAATGGTACACTACAGTGACTTTTGCCATGGTTCTCCACCTTCATTCTGCACCATTTACCCCACAATTCCACACTTTTGTGTTTTGTGTTAGTACCCAAAAAATGTGAAGAGGGTCCATTCAGAGTGGTCTAAAACCATGCATTCATCATGAAAAGTACAATTTCGTGCTCCTGTTCACTTTATTTGCAAGATATTTGCAACAAAGGATGATATAAAATAGCATGCTGTTACAATGTAAAGTGTGCTAAATAGAGCGTATTACACTAGTGGCTCAACTGGTAGACTATTGAGTTTGGATGTGGAAGTCTCCCAGTTTAAATCTAACCCAAACTGCTAGATGTGTCCCTGAGAAAGGCACTCAGTGCTAGCTCCTCAGGTGCTGTGTGTGGCTGCCCACTGCTTGATGGGTTATGTGCAGTGAGTAGATGTCATTGTGATGTGTATATGTACGCAGTGACAATAAAAGCTGAAGATGGTTGCAATCATAATTTTAATGTGTCTTGGTCACATCTCAATGGCAAGTGTATTCCATAGTGTTCATAGTCTTGTCAGTGACCATGCATGGTGTCCAACTTTTTGGGTCACAGGAACAGCCATCCTTTTCAAAACTCACAGCTGTTCGAAATATAATGGTGGTGAGAAGAATTTTAACATTGTGCTCTATTCTTGGTTGAATGTATTGCTTGTGCTGCTTGTATGTTTCCATTTGGGTTAGTGTGGTGATGTTTTGAAATAAACTAAAATAGATATACGTAAGAAAGAGATTAGGCATACGGTGAAATGTGCAAGCTCTTAGGCATGGTACGAAGTTGTTCAAGTCTGTCTGATGAACAAAAATGTATGTTTTCTTGAGGTCTGAGCACATAATGTTTAGGGAAACATGTTGTTGTTTCAAAACTACAGTTTGACCTCATTGGATTCTGGCATCTTAAGGTATTGGCCAGAGTTTAAACATCTTAACATTTAAACATCATAACAAATTATGATTTTACATGGCTGACTTATCATTCAGCATGGCTGATATATCAGTCAACATGGCTATATTTTACCCTGATGGACTTTTTGTCATATTTTCAATGTATTATAAAATCAAATGGATTTCATTGGTGTTATTACACATAACAAATGAACCTTTAGTGTAAAAAATCAATACACCCACTATAAATATTGAAAAAATCTTTAACTGCATTAATATCTTAATATTAAGATTTTCATTTTTTCATCCATGCAATATCAGAGACCACTGACAATTAACACAAGCAGCGTCTAAATTATCGCTTTCCTCCTTTTTGTAGGGCTCCTGGGTCATCCTGCAAGAAGTGTCTCCCCAATCCAACACGAGTTTGAAATTGCATCAGGTTTTCTACTTAAATATGATTACAATTTGCACTAACAACTTTTAGTTTTCCAGTTGCCTTGTTGACAATGCTAATTTAATTTAAACCTAGTGCAAGCGATGTCTGATTCGTGAACAAATCTTTCTTTTGAAGTGGTTTTTTTGTGAGCCAGTCAAATCGAACTGATTCTTTTGATAGCATACACATTGTTGTTAATTGTTACTCATTGACATATTCCAATTTAGCTTTGTTCCTATTATAAAAGCAAACAACAAAGTGGCTGATTACTATAGCTATTGGCAGTCAAGTTCAGCCAGCATGAACTGAAGCTCGTTATTGAACCAATCCCAAGAGCTCTTTCGCCAATCAATGTGATGAATCATTTGCCTATATATGTATATGTTCAATACAGAATAATTAGGTGAATACACAATAATGAACACACATGCTTGTTGCTCCTACACCCCCCATTTCCTTGATGACTGATTCTAGCCACTTCTGGTCTCTTAGAGATGACAGAAATAGATAGTCACAAATGCATATACACACACTGTTACAGACATTTGAATACAAGTAAACACCCACATTATCCTGTTATCAGTTTGGTTTGTTTCCCACTACATCGGAGGACAGCAGCACCCAACGAAATATGAAACAACGTGATAGTAGACAAACTCAGGCACACAAAGTACAGTGAAATTCAGTGGCCACTCTTACAAGTACATTAAGAAAGAAATCAACTCATAAATACATATTAAGGCAAACAAACACAACAATATTGCACATTTCTCAAGCACTCAGAAACAGAGATAACAGTGAGGACAGACCTCACATTGTCTGCAGTTTTCACAAAATGCAAAGTAGTATAATAAGCCCATAGTAATAATAACAGATGTCTTTTTAAGATAACTAAATAATCTGATTTTAATGTAATAAATAATTTAGATTTATTGGTTATATTATAAGCATTAGTAACAACAGGCACAAACATCCCACAAGGTCAAGCAAATGTAAGGCTGGATGTAGATGAGAAAAAGAGAATGCCATGTGAAATAGGGCTTCACAGTGTAAAGCTGCATTCTGATTTGACTGGTCACAGCTCGGAAACATTCTAAGAATTAGAGAACGCAATTACAGATTTTGTGCTGACTTCCTTTTTCAAAGGAAGTCTATTTTTTTTTAATCATCAGAATTATAATCTACAAGCCAAAACATAATGCGTCAAGACATACCCAAGAAAATGCCAAGGTGCCCTCTGAATCAGGAGGATCACAGAATGGCAGGCAGAGTGAAAATAGTTCTCCGGACCGGGCTGCACTTTGATTGTGCCCATGCGTGAACTTCAGCACCTGTCCCACACAGCACTACAACCAGCCTCACACCACAACAAAGGAGAGCCAAAGACAGCGTCACTTTCAGCCAACAACATCACGCTGTGACTTTCCAGACCCAAGCTAAATAAACCACCAACGCACACATACACATGCCCCAAAAAACACATAAGCTGAGCCTCTCTCCCTGCACTGTGATGCTCCCTTTGATTGTGTGTGACATCATGGCATGGCTGAATCGAACACAAAGTGATCCACATCTGTGGGGGTGGTGAAAAGCTGTGCACCTATTTGGTGCTCCACCCTTTCAGACCTTCTCACACTCATCAAGTAGTCAGCAGCAGCGCCTGATCGCAGACGGACACACTCGCAGACGGCTGCTGTGGCAACCAAGGTGGACAGCGAGAGCAGCGCAAACCAAGGAAGAGGTTTGCCGTGTGTGAACGCTGATATCTGAGGAGGAAGCTAGCTTTTTCACTGCCTTTCTCTTACTCTCTTTATCTGTCTCTAAAAAAAAAAAAAAAAAATCGCGCACCAAAAAAGGGAGAAGAGAAGGCCTGCATTACTCTCACTCCTGCCGACGTGTGTCTGTGTGTGTCGTGCCCTGTGTGTCAAGTCTTGGAAAGATGTCTTCTATGGAGGTACCACTTCAGGACGCCCTGTCACGCCAGCAATGCCTGTTGCGTGGCCTTCTTCCCTGGCTTTCACTCCTCACTCTTTCCCAGGCTGTCACTCTCGCACTCCTCTTCACTTGGACTGGGCATGTGAAGGTAAGGCCCGACTGATACCATACACCTGGCCAGGTATAACGTTGAACAGCCTGAACTTTTAGCTATTAAGCCAACAGGTAGTGTTGGGATTGAGGACACAGATTTTTCAGCTTGCACTGTTTGTTCAAGTTCCTCCATGAGGGTTTGGAAATCTGTCTTTTCAAATTACAATGTCTAATTGTGTAAATGTGAAATTGCCATCTAAAATGTCTTTTTTGGAATCTGACTGTATTCTCTGGTGTCTTGGTTATACGTCTCACATGTGCCCAAAGGAATGTACAGAAAGTATATCCTCTTGATCCTGCTAATTTGATGACCATCTTGTTAAGTCCCGTGACAGCTTTTGTGCTTACCACTATACATCTAATACTTGTTAAATGCTGTTCATGTGTTATCTAACCTGAAGTGTTATAACAACCTCCAGGAAATCTTGACCCATGATAATCAGAATGTCCAAATTCATGCTAGTCCAGCTTCCTCATCAGCTTCAAAGCCATGTCTCTTAAATGCTTATTATGAACTACTTGTTTGTAGACATATCATGAATCTTCATTTGCTAGAAGGTGTACCAAGTTGTTCTCATTCTTTTGCAAGATGATCTTAGCAGTTTTATGAGTCATGTTTAGACCTTTTACATACAGATACATACATGTGGAGAAAAAGATGATATCAGAGCAGTATATGGTATGATGGATTCCATTCAGGGTATTATATATTTACTGCATTCATCCTTATTTAGAATTATACAGCATGTGTGTATAATGCTGATATATCATGAGTTATCACTGTCTCATTGTCTCACCTCTGCATTTATGATGTTCAAGGGATCAATTATCTATGACACCATGTGACCTGGGGTTACCAGTGTGACATTAGCAGAGGAGTAAATTAATGAATGAATGAAAGGCAGTTGAGTCTGCAACTCTTCACTCACAAACTTAAGTGTTGTTTCCACCTTTAGGACAGATTTTTTTCTCCAAGATGTTATGGGTCCTCCTGCTGTGCAGTTTCTCCAGACCAGTCTGGCTCTACTTTGACTACAATTCGGTTTGGGATTTGTGGGTCTGTGTATATCTGTATGTACAAGACAACAATTTTTATGCATGCCCAGTATATTAATTGATTTGCAGGATGAGTGCTGTGTGTTCATCTATTGTCTTGTGGATGAGTGTGTAGAGAAGTAAATATGTAATAGTTGTTCTGTGCATGTGTGGTCTGTGTGTATGTAATTGTATACAAATTAAGTGTGCTTCAATGTGTGTGGTGTTATGTCTTTTTGGGGAACAAAAATCACTTAGAAACATTTGACTGTTGGTTAGCTACCTATGGCAAATCAGTTTCAAGATCAAATCCCCAGACAGAAACTATGGTTTTGCAAATAGTTCATATACTGACATAACTATATAATTACTGCAAATAAATAAGTGTGATATGCAGGATAAAAGATGAGTGAATAAAAAAAGACTGACAGGTTAGTGGACTTGTTAACAGGATGGTAAGACACATGCGAATCAAAGACACACCAGCAGACAGGCTGGTGAGGTTGTGGCCAGCCTTTCATACTTCATTCATCTTATCCATTCACAGACTGAGACCAGCAAGAACACAAATGGATCTATAAACGGAAAGTCAGACAGACAGTGAAATATACAAACACACAGATACATAAATCAGTTGTTATACGAAGACAAAACAAATGAAATTTAAAAAGTGACAGGAGAATAACTATACAATTAGACAATTAGGGATACAAATGGACAGTTTTGTGCACAATTTACACACAAAAAAACAGCAGACTGATAATGAGATAAACAGACAGTTAAGTATAATATGAGACAAACATACATAATACATAACAAAAAAGGTTGGTAGATAAGTGAATACAGGTTACCATTTCTATGAAACTCCCCCAAGCCTTTTCAACATTCAGGATAGAAAATGGACCATTTATTTATTTCCATGGTGATTTATGCAGTACAGAGATTTCTTTCAATGCTGCAAGTAATGAAGAGATTCCCTCCTGCCATGGAGCCTATGTACATATGGTGGCACATCCATTTTGTAATTCTGTCTGTTATCTTAGTGTCTCCTTAAAACAAACAGTTATGAACAAGCAGTGTTTGTGACAGCTGTGGTGAAGCATAAACACACTTTTCAGTTTTCATTTCCTGGCAAAAAGGAACAGAAAGAGCTGCCAAGTAAGCACCTTGTTAAGACACAGAGTTACTGTTCAATCCACATGTAGCCATTCCAGTTTCGATGCTACCAGAAACTATCCATGTCATTCAGTCAGTGCTTTGCACAATGGTGACATGATTACTAGACATACTCAAATCTGGTGGAAGCAAAATTTTCCTGCTTATTAAGCAGTGAATTTACATGCTGTAATTAGTGATGACTGGAGTGGAGTATGTAGACACCTCATCGCTTGACACATTTTCAGGCTCTCTATAGCTTGTCTTTAAAACTCCATCTGCTTATCAAACTTGTTTGATGACCTTTGTGGTTGTTACGTTTTTTTTTCCACTCACCTTCCTGTTAATTAAGTGTTTTCTCATTTGACCTTTATGGCCTTCTAATTTTGCGGCCACCTACCAAAAAATTTCCTGACCATCTGCAAAATACGACTCTACCTCCTGGATGACAAAATCTGAACCTTGGAAATTCCCTTGGTTTGCGTGTCTTCAGATGTTTTATCTTCTCCCTTTACCTTAGCACAGTTTCATATTTGTTTTCATGTTTGTTTGTTAATTTGAGTTAAGGTCTGTTGATATTATATATTACGATATCAGTTTTTGTCTTAAAGTGATCAAATAATGTTTCCTAAGAAGCATAAAAATATAAAAATAACAAGAAATTGACAAAGTAACGTAATTTTATCTGGGTCACAGATGACCTCCCCCTGGCTCTCCACGCTGTGTTAAAGGCAGTGAAAAATACACTAACTATGAATGGATCTCAGACTTGAGTATGGAGGAATACTCTTTCTGTTGCATGTAGTTGTTTCTCTTCGACATTTCAAAGCATTTTTAATAGTCAATACAAAAAAACCAAGCATTTCTTATTTATATTGTATTGTACACATTGCAGCAATTCTTCTTATACCTACTGTAGTGTAAAATGCAATAATAACTGTCTTCCACAGAAAAATCAAACCTACTTTGTATACTTTGCAGCCTCATATTGGAGTCAGCTGCAGATCCTTTTCTGGTGTTCCTTTTTTATTCTGACGTTCAGGAATTATGGCAGAATACACTCAATATGTAATGTTTTGATTAAGTACACGTATTATAAATTAACAGTGGCAAATTGCACTGTTAGACATCAGATTTTGTTGTGTAGGTGAAGGATAAATTGAGAATTCCAACACTGTGTTTTTATGTGGGGAAAAAATATGTGCTTGAATATTTAGTTCATACAGTCCCCATCTAATAATTTGATAAGTGTGCAAAATGGCATCTGGAAGGTATTATGGAATACAGCTGAACTGAGCATAAAAGTGTTTAAAAATAACCATTTGGCTGTCTTCTAGGATGTAAATCCGAAACACCCAAAAGAGCATTCTACTTTATCTCCCTCCAGCAATCCCCCAAACACTCAACACTGGGGAAACATGTTTGTGGTGAATTTTGCTAACTACAGTAAGTATAACTTAAGTGTTTTGTTATTAGTACAAGCTGAAAGGGCCCAATGTCTTCAGTGCCAACACCCTGGCCATTGTGTCCTTTCAGAATGTGAAGTTTTCAGCCTACTTGAAACCTCAAGCACTCAGCAAACTGAATTTTTATGCCAGTCGAACCATTTTAGCTGTCTTCTACCTGAATACAGGGGTTAGGAGAGACAAATATTATCGTGTTTGCTATTGCCCTACCAAAAAGTAATTAGCCTCCTCTTTATTGAAGAATCAAGTTCTTAAGTGTTTATTTTCTTCTAGGTTCCAGCGAAGAAACAAGTGAAATCAGGTGGATATCAAGTGAAGGAAAAAGGCCATCCGTTGACTTTGATGGACATTACTTCCTGTACATCCAGGTTACATTGCAGACGAGTTCCAGGGAGCAAATTTACACTGTGCGGGTTGGGAAGTCTAACATACAGCTCCTGGAGCGCTCGTTTTCCAAAAGACAAGGTGAATCCTTTACAACTGGCTTCCTGGGGCAGCAAATTATGCTGGGGGCTAAAGAAGAGCTGTCAGTCACCTGTCACCCCCCTGCTCTCATCAACACCACTGAAGCTGTAACATTTATGGGCATCTTCTTGTTGAAAGCTTTATAACATACAACCTACAGCAGGGTCAGCTTGCTGAAGTCCAACTCCAGGTAACTTTCCAAATTTCAGGAATCCCTGACAAGCTGCTTCTTGCAACCTACAACATAATTCAAGGTTCATCTCCCAAACTCCTGCAATACCCTGGAGTCTACCTTGTGAGACCCAAATCCTTGTTAATCTTTTACACTTCAGAATTTCCTTGGACCTACAACTTTAGGGACACATTATGTATTTGATCTCCAGAAAGTAAGGATTTTCTTTGTCTTCTGTCACCAAACCACTAGTAAATTGATCAGTCTCAAGCAATTTTGTGGGACACTACTTGTATACACCTAAATTTTGATCTTGGAGCTTCCCTGCTCCTAAAGCCATACCATTAGGGAACCTCCAAAACATGAACAAGTGCTCAATCTGTCTACATATATCTGACATCTGATCAACCTCTCTTTTTCAGCCTGCCCCTATTCTGCTTCTTTAGGACTAACAAAAGATGATAGGCAATGTTGTAATTTATTTAACTTATTCTGATCACATGGAGGATCAATGTTCTTTCGAAGATTAAAAATTGTCAAAATGTATGTTCACATTTTGAGGTATAAATATTAAAATTAAAAATATTAATATTTAATTGTACAATATTATGTATACTAAAAAGTTTTAGTGTTACATATAATCATAACATATGTAATTAAAAATGTTAATTAAGTTTATAACCACTATTACACCCTTGGGGTTAGCTACATCAGTGTGTGTTTGATGACATAAAATGGAATTGTTCTTGTTTGATTGCAAAATCAAATCTGGTTTTTGTATATTTCAGGCAGAAATGGCTCTGTCAGTTCTTGCCCATCTTAAGTGGAAACCAGACTTTGTGGAAATACCACTGTACATGAATATGCTGAAACATTTTTACTGTAATCCGCTACAAGAGGACTTTGACTGAAAAGTACTAATGCTATTTTGAAGACTTTTTAATAAATATCTCATATCTCCAGTACTTTAGGTATAACTATGCAGCTCTAAACTTTATACATATACTTTCAATCTGTAACTTTTAATGCAAGCTATATGTAAATGTCAGAAATTGTGTGATCTGGGGGGGACGCTTAGGTGTACAACTCTAATGTGAGACCTTTTCTCACTACACAGGATGACATTTGTCTACTCTGTTTAAGTTTGAATGTATTTCTATGTGTCTGTCTTTATATGTCAATAAATTATGATTACTTTCTAAAGTTATAATAGTTTTATGTTGTTATAAAAGTGATGTTTGTGATGAGGTAATGAAAGCGTGTGTGTGTGTGTGTGTGTCAGAGATGTGTTTTTCATTTTTTTTCATCAACAAGCAGTTGGTCATTTTTTTTTTCATCAACAAGCAGTTGGTTAGCCAGAGAAGATGTGAATAAAAAAAAACTTTTCTTAAAAAATTTATAAAAAAATACCATGTAAGCAAAATGGAATACAAAATGCAAGAAATATTTTTTGCTAGCAATATTTTTATACAGCAGTCATGTTTATCAAAGTCAACTTTATTCTCAATTCTGCTATATGTACAGGACACACACACACACATATATATATATATATGTATATATACAAACATGAAAATGTAGTGCAGCATAAAAACCTATGCATCCAATAGGGCACCTCACCTGTCAGACTTAGAATAGAGTGGCTTGTGCATTGTGTGATGGGGGGAGCTACAGTGCATCTGGTGGATGAAGCTGTTCTTCAGCCTGGTGGTTCGGGCCTGGAGGCTTCTGAACCTCCTCCCAGATGGTTGAAGACTGAAGAAGCAGTGTGAGGGGTGGGTGGGGTCGCCCACTATGCCAAGCGTGTTCTGGGTTAGTTGGGTGTCGTAAATGTCCAGGAGGGAAGGGAGTGTAGCACCAATGATCTTTTCTGCTGTCTTCACTATGTACTGCAGGGCTTTGTGGTTGTTGGTGGTGCAGTTGCCAAACAGTGATGCAGCTGGCCAGGTTGCACTGCTCTCCTCAGTTTGCGGAGGAAATAGAGGCACTGCTGGGCTTTGTGGTTGTTGGTGGTGCAGTTGCCAAACAGTGATGCAGCTGGCCAGGTTGCACTGCTCTCCTCAGTTTGCGGAGGAAATAGAGGCACTGCTGGGCTTTCTTAGCCAGTGATGTAGTGTTGGTGGACCAGGAGAGGTCTTCTGTTATGTGCACACCTAGAAACGTGCTGCTGCTCACCCTCTCCACTACAGCGCCATTGATGGTCAGAGGAGGGTGCTGGGTGTGTGCTCTCCCAAAGTCCACCACAATCTCCTTTGTTTTCTCTACGTTTACGGAGAGATTGTTGTTGCAGCACCACCTGGCCAGCTGATACACCTCGTTTCTGTAGTGTGTCTCATTGTTGTTGCTGATAAGAGCCACCACTGTTGTGTCATCCGCAAACTTTATGAAGAGGTTGTTGCTGTACATAGGTGTGCAGTCGTGGGTAAGCAGGGTGAAGAGCAGGGTGAACAACATTATAGTTAATGTTTGAAAAATTTTATTGTTATGTAAATAGGCAATTAGAACACAGACAATGTGTATGATTGAGTTTATTTGTGCCAACATGTAACGGAAGAGTATGTGGATAACCAAGTAACCACAGCAAAATACAAGTGTTTAAAAGTGTAAATATAAGGCTGTTAAATAAAAAAGGTATGTGACTTTTCTCTTCTGTTGTTATCTATGGCTATTGAAGCTACTTGCCATTTCATGATTAATTAATCAAAAAAAAAAAAAAAAACCTCAATCTCTTGCATATTGTTTTCTTGCACCTTAATCCCACTTTCCTATAAACTGCTGTAACAAGAGAATTTCCCCACTGTGGGATCAATAAAGTTCAATCTAATCTAATCTAATGATTATGACTGATTATCTATTTTATAGAAGCAACAAGTCAGATACTTACTTTATACTGGTAAGCATCAACTATAGCCTTTCTTTAATTTAGTCATCCATCCAGTTTCCAAACTGCTTATGCAGCTCAGGGTTGGCAGGGCACACACACACACACACACACACACACACACACACACACACACACAATCCTGTACTTTTACTGATTGTCACATGAAGATGCTGTTCATTTTGTTGAATTTATGAAGCTTTAGATGCTAACACTTTTTAGGCCTAAAGAAGTGGATACGTGAACAATATGGACAAAAATCTGTGAAATATTTGAGATATTATATTCCACCCCGCCCCGCCCTGGGTGTCCCCTGCCCTGCGCCCTATGTGCTCTGGGATGGGCTCCAGGCTTCCCCGTGACCCTCACCAGGAATAAACGGTTAAGATAATGGATGGATGGATATTCCACCCACCAAATTTAAGAAGCCTTTAATTGGATTCCAGATTTATTAGCATCTAATTGTTTTATACGAAGTTATGAGTGAAAAGCTTTTGAAATCTTGAATTATTGGCTGGGAAAACCAGTATCTCAATTTCGGTCCTGGGGGACACCCATGGGTGTAGGATTTTCTTCCAACCAATTCATTAATTAAAATTTTACCACTATGTTAATTAAATGTTAATTACATTGTTTCTTCTCTGCATTTCTCCTGATCTAATTTACATCTGTCTGCACTTATTTGTCTTATTTGTTTGTACCAAAAATTAGGAATCACACATTACACATGTCACTCTAAATGCAGAATCAGAGCAGGAAGTGTCTGCATAATTAGGCATGGTGTTTAATTCATAACCGTAATCATTAATTGTTTTGGAATTGCAATAATTAATGAATAACAAAAACAGGTGCCAGTGACAAAATACTTAATTGGGGAGCAGTGATTTAAGGGATTATTAAAAAGAAATGGATAAAAAATTAAAAATACACGATAATTTAAAAATTAAGAAGCAATATTGGTAAGTCTTTGTTGTGCTTTAAAAATTTTTATTAAAATGAGAATTTCTGGACTGACACAGTGATTACAAAAAAATCAATAATGGTTAATTGAGAATGAATTAAAAGCAGAAATTGGCTGAAACAAAAACCTGCACCCATTAGGGTCCCCCTGGACTGGAACTAAGAACCCCTGATCTAAAACATACTACTCAACCTATTCCTAAAAAATACACAGTGCAGATGAGTTTTTCAATAAACCAAATCTTTTTTTGTATTTCACCAAAATATATTTTGTTTTGTATAGCTGAGTCACATATTTTAGCTCAACCCCCAACCACCTTGCTGCTAGATGGCATGTATAATTGTTTAACTACTTCCTGTCTTCTCAGAAAACTTTCTACAAAGACATTCCATAATATTTTGTGAGATTATGTACTGGTGTTGTAAGTAAGAAAAGACAAAAAGAGAAAGAAAAATTGCTGATTGTAGCTCAGCAGTTCCTGATTTCAAGGGGGTACTTATTACAAGGACCTTGTGGCAAATAATATACAGTAGTTTTTCTCTATTCTAAAAAACATGTTTTCTCTACCTGGGTCTTAAATTACTTGTAAAATAGCTGCAGGTAAATGTATATGTGGTATGCAGTAATTTCCTGGTGTCTAAAGCAGTGAAAGGTACATTATATGGAAAGATGGATTCTGTACAGAATTAATTTTCTCCCATGGAAAACAAGCACTAAGACAAAGTGATTTGAGTGAACTGCTATGTGTTTACAGTTATGTTTTTGTCTCCAAGCACAGGAGCAGAACAACTCCAGAGAAACTGTGATTGCACCTATGGGCATGGGGGAAAATTGTGGGTATGAAGTTTAAAGGAAACTCCACCACAGAACGTCTTAGAGACACTGACACGTGATGGCACAGTTCAGTGTGAAAACCACTTATTGTAATTGTACATGACATAAAAATATGCCAGCAGAGTGACTCAAACACACTTTCATTTGGCTATGTCTGACAAACAAACCAGTACTATTTTGTCTTTATTAACTTGTAAATAGAGGTCTGTGCCATTCTCTATCTATACCAGCTTGTAAACTCAGACTTGTACCATATTCTGTCAGTATGTAAAGTCAACATATGGAAACATCCAATGTAATCTTGATCTGATGACCCATTTGGTTTCTCCTCTGGGACAGCATGAAATTGAGCCATAGCACTGAACTGGCTCAATTTCATGCATAGGCGGTATAGGCAAATGATAGGGGCGCCATTCATCCATAGGGCCTAAGGCCATTTCTGCCTTACTAGCATGTGCAGCTTATTGTCACTCCTGTTAAACATTTGCAGTGTGGAGGGGAAGTTGCAGTATATGGTTCTGCAAGAACTGTCACATATTTCAGTAACCACAGTTAAATTGCTTTGGCCACTATTTAACATGATTAAACAGAATTATGGAAAAACATTATAAAATTCAGACAACTCTGTTGCACTGATTGAGCACATTAAAGACACTTTTTGTAGTTCAGAAAAGACTTGTAGAAGTCTGCAGAATTATTTGTCAAATTGTTTTTATTTTATGTAAAAAAAGTGTGGGTTGTGTATTATTCAATTCAATTCAATTTATTTTTATATAGCGCCTTTCGCAACAGCATGCCTCAAAGCGCTTTACAGAGAAAG
>JABJVR010047287.1:8745-28243 GCA_025773905.1 Chitala chitala | reverse complement strand
GAAGTGGGTACAGGAGAAAGTGTGGATTAAGTGGGTACAGGAGAAAGTGTGGAGGAAGTGGGTACAGGAGAAAGTGTGGATTAAGTGGGTACAGGAGAAAGTGTGGAGGAAGTGGGTACAGGAGATGGGAACTAAGTGATACAGAAATAACTGTTAACAAGCTGCACAGAATCAGTTTAAGAAGGAGATAAACCATATGAGGACTGAAATGCGATGTGACCATATGGTGAGAAACAGTGGACTAATCAAATGCAGGTGTACTCAGTTGTACTCGGGTGTACTCAGTTGTACTCAGGTGTACTCAGCTGTACTTGGTTCTCTGGTGAATTCTGTCATGTCTATGAAGGGCGTAGTTCTGAACTGAGGGCTGTGATGTTAGATTGCGTGGATGGAGTGTTACACCATTCATCTGTTCAGGCCATACTACGGTATTTACAGTATGTAAATTCTCTTCTGGCTGACCTGTAGTCACAGCCTTGAAAGGAAAACAGTTTGAAAAAGCAAACGTCATGTCTTACTGTCATACTAATGATGCTTTTGAAAGGAATCAGCAGCTGTACTTGTCTTTCTGACATGTACTAAATATTCACCTCAACCCATGATTTACAGTGACAGTGTTTCAGACTGTGGCTTAAAGAGTTGGATAATTAATTATGTTTTCACAGCTGCATTCTGTGCACCTGATACTGAGTCAGGATGCTATTTATTCTGTATATTCAAACTTGTCTAATAGGGAGGTACAAAGAAAGCAATGAAAAAGTTGGGTTTGACACTGGATAAAATGCCTGGCCACTTTCAGGAAATTGGTGGGTATCTTACTGAGGTTACACCTAGGCTGCCCTGGACAGAACTGGGGGTCACCATGAAGAGGATGCCGGCCCCCAGTGTGGCTCCCAGACAGTGGGCCAGCAGGTAGAAGAGGCCCTTGGCCAGGCTGATCTTCCTGGTGCAGACCATGGCGGCGGTGACGGCGGGGTTGATGTGGCCCCCGCTGATGTGGCCGAAGCACTGCACCATGGTGGCGATGCTCAGGCCAAAGCACAGCGAGATGAGCACCAGGTCCGGCGGCAATGGCGTCGCCTCCATGCTGGCCCAGTTCACTGTGGAGCCCAGGCCGAGCACGATGAAGATCAGCGTTGCCAGGAACTCCCCAGAGACGGCCCTCCAGAACTGCTGCGTCCAGATCCCCTTAAACGCTGCCATGACACACGCACGCTTGCACGGTGACAAGCACCTCCTGGTAAAAGCGCAACAAGCCGGACATTTAATTTAATGGTATTGTTACATCAACGCCACACACCTGATTCCAGAGGATGTGTACTTGATTGTAAAGAATAAATAAGCACTGAGATAGCAGGCCACTCATGTTTGGTTTTTCATGCAGGATGTTGAAAAAAGTCTGTGATGAATGCTGTGTTTTAAAATGCTTGTCTCCTTCAGTTAGCCACGGCGCAACTATTGGATTTTTTGGCTCATCTGCAATATAAGCCCTATGATCGCGTTGTCATGGAAATCAGTACCATTCCAAAGGCCAGGACTCTGAGCACAAAGATCCCATGGTGCACTGCTGCAAGTGTGCATAGAGTCTTGAGAGACTGGAAACAAATCACACTTCATGAACTGATAAACAAAGACCTTTGTGAAGAATGGAGAGGCAGAAATGAGACCAACAGTGTTAGCATGTTAGCGTAAGAGGGTAACACAGGGAAATATGGGAGGGCTTGAGTACAAGAACCTTTCACTGGGCCATCACTGTATAAAGTACCTGAAAGCCACACTTAAGTAAAAGTCCAGATATTTACTATGAAATTGCTTAAGTAAAAGTCAGTCACCCACTGTAATATTAATTAAATGAAAGCATGAAAGTATCTGTTAACTGTACTTATGTATTAGTAGTTAGAAAGTAGTTTCTGAATAAATGTACTTAAGTACTGAAAGTAAAAGTATCTTGTTGAAAAGCAGTCAGAATTTGAGGAATATCACATTTTTATTTTATAGTGTCTTCTTTTCCAAATTATTAATTATTGCACCAGCTAATATTAAAACAAACAACAGAAAAACATATATATGTAGTTATTGAGGTTTGATGGAGAGTTTTTGAATACCAGAATTTCAGTGCTTTTTGGCAAGCACGAGAGGCACGTTCGACATGACGAATCTTTCACGCCAAGCAAGAACATCTCCTGGAGATATGGCTACAGGTGGTCTGACTCGTTTAAAGCAGGAGGTGTTGTTGAAGTTATGCTAGCAGATGTAGCAGGTGTTGGGGCAGCATCACTGCTGCTAGAGGAGGATGCTGCTGCTTCCACGACAGCTTCTTTCTGTTGTTCTTTTGACCCGCCTGGGCTTGTGACGCTGAACTCACAGACTGAAAACCAAACCATGGGGAATCTGTTTTTCTGCGTTTTTTTTCAGTAAGTAACGAAAATACCAAGTGGGAGACGCATTTTAAGTAAACATATGCATCTTATTTAAGAAAAGTAGTGGACTGAAAGTAAAAACGCACAGAAATTTACATAATCCCCAAAATACCGAAGTACTTGGCACACGACGCCAGTCTCAGTCGCTGTGTGTCTTTGTATAACGCCTCACATCCCAAGGAGAACAATTCAGTTTGTATTAACTGTGTGTATCTTCATATTCATTCATATATTCTACATTTTGTTTGATATTTACTGGATGCTACAAGTTTACATATTAATAAATTACGGTCTCCATTTATATATAATTTTAAATACAGTTAAAATGCTCACATTTTAATAGCCTGTATTTTATTTCAATCATCTGAAATTTTTAATTATTCATTATATCACAAATTTCTGCTGTCTGGCAAAACAGTAATGCATCTTGTATAAAATGTCTAAAATACTTGGTGCAAATACTATACACTCAGGTAACTGTGTAAAAGACAATGAACTACAAAACTATACTTTAAAGACCCAAATAAATGAGAAACTGCACATTTAAGGTCTAAAGCGCGCTGGAAATGACTCAGACTTACCAGAAACAATCACACGCTTTTCTTTTTTCCAATATTACTTGCACTTGCTCTCCTTTCATACCGTTTATCTGTGATGCTCGAGTGGTCTGTCATCTGTCACTCAACTGGAGACATAAATTAATCTACACTAATCTGAACGACACTCATTATTTCACTCAGTACTAATTTGATTCCAGCGTGGAAAAAAATGCATAGAGGATCCGAAACCATCCAAGTTTTAATCTGAGTTTTTCCGCTGAAATCTCTATTTACAGGGTAGCTGCTGTGCGCTCAGTTGCGCCCAACGGGTAAGAGCGGGTACGAGAACTCGCGCACTTGTAGGCTGAAAAGCGCACCCGCGCAGCTCGTGAACGCGCGACGGGCCCACTCTAACATTGGGAGCTACACAGTGGGGTGGGGGGCCAGCTTCACGCAGGATACACAGCCCCCTCCCAGAAATACAGCATAGGGCTTCTCAAAACGTTTAAGCAACGTCAACAACGAAAAGTGCAGGTACATACACAGGCTATGGCTGTAGACATAAAATGTACCCACAACATGAATAGATATATAGATATTCCTGCCGAGGCCAGTATAGTTTGATGTTTTTAATATAAATTTCGCATTGTTTGACATAAATTGCTGAAAACATTTGCAAAAAGTGGAATTTATTGCACTCCACAGCAATGTTTCTGTAAGAGGATGACAGAACAGGGATAAAACAGATAAAAGTTTTAAAACGGAATATAACGGGTTTTGTGTTGACTAGATAAAATACTGCATTCGGCGCACGGAAACGTCAAACCGAAAACTATAAAACAAAAACATTGCTGTATAAAACAGACAGTGTGTCACATTTCACACTAGTGCTCGTTACTCAGAGGTCCTCACTCACTGTATTTAGGTTGCCAATTATTTTCTTTCTTGAAAAAGTTTAGTTACAATAAATGTGCCACAAGGTCAGTGTAGCCTAGTTACTGAATTTTCTATTACTTTCACAACGTTTTGAAAGGTTGTCTTTGCACGGAGACAGAGGTCCCTCAGTCCAGCTCATCGGTGCATTTATTTTTATAGTCGAATACCCCAAAGTTTCAGGACATTGTAAAGCAGAAGCACAAAAACGACGCCGACTTGATGTTTTGAACCCGAGTCCTTTGAACTGATTGCGACACGATATAAAAAGAAAAGTAGCGGACCGAGTGTGAAGCGCCGTGATGCGCTCACCCAAGCCGTGTGTGTGCAGGTGTGTGACTCATGTCTCACCACCGCATGCGATTGTGTGTGTTTATAGCGCTGTCCGCTCCGCAGCACGACTCCTGTCACGGAGATGACCGTGACCATGACCGTGACCGAGGTTATCGCGCCGGGGGAGGAAGAGCAGCCGCTCCCCAGTCCTCATCACTCTGTGATCGGAACCCAGCAGCTTTTTCTACACCGCAGGTATGCCGGAACGAATTATGTCGTGTTGTGGATATATAAAAGCAGGTGACGCTAAAAATATGGGCCCGTGTGTTTGTATGTGTAATCTTATGAATATGTTAAATTATGAATAACGTGTCAGTAAATGGAGAATACAGTATTAAATAAAAGTCACAAAACTTTGCAACATCTAACTCAAAAAAACCTTCCCATTTAGGTCGCAAGAAAAGTTTTCATATACGCATTCACATTAAAAAGAGATACAGTCATGCAAATTTATTGGCAAAGAAGGAATTTAGATGAAGTAAATCATGTTTTTTAAATATTTAGTTGTGTAAAATGTATATATATGCAAAATGTATATACTTTAGGAGATAAATATAAATGGAAATCAAAATTCCAGTAAAATGTCATTTCAACAGTTTAAGAATATTATTTTTGTTCTCACATTTCCAGTTCTGTGTCAACCCTACATCCCTACATGTGTGCATGACCTCACACCTGAATATGGGGTGGCAGGAGATGTTGGTCTGACCGGACATACCTGATACAATTTCCCATAATGCATTACAGCTTTTGCGATGTGGTCTGCTGACTCTGTGACACAAATCAGAGTCTCCTTCGGGCTGGAACACCATGCTTCAAAATATTTCCATGGACTTCTTCTGATGAGCACATCTTTTAACTTCAGAACTATCAACTAGGAAGAAGTTTAAGTAGGTCAGCAAAGTTAAAAGTATTCAAATCAAATCAGAATGGCAACATTTTTCATGTTCGTTGCTTCAGACTGTTCCATGTCATCGCTGGGGAGAAGGTCAATGGCAGGAAGGTTCTGGTAATGTTTATAAAATCTCAGGAGCAAAACCTGATATGAAATGCCGCTTTAGCAGAACAAAGAACATTTCAGCATGCCCTATAACGGGGACGTTTCAGCGTGCCCTCTAACGGGGACGTTTCAGCGTGCCCTATAACGGGGACGTTTCAGCGTGCCCTATAACGGGGACGTTTGGTGGCCTTACAGAGGATCTTCAGCAGTAACAGAAACAGTACTTTGTATGTTGCCAATAAATATGAGTATATACATCTTAAATCTCTGTCTTTTAAGTGATAATTATGAAAACACTTTTTATCTGGATTCTGCTGTTACACTGAAAGGACTAAAAATCCATAGGCTGAACAATGGGAAAAAAGGTCCAGGGAAGTGCGTTTGTGATGATGACAAGGAAGGAGGAGGAGAAGGAGGAAGAGGAGGAAAAGGAGAAGGAGGAGGAGAAAGGGGGAGGAAGAGGAGAAAGAGGAGGAGAAAGACGAGGAGAAGAAGGTCACAGACAAACTTTGTAGCAACTTCTTGCCAAGTGCCAATCATCAGGAATGCAATACGTCACAGTGAACAGCCGCAGACAAACACTCAGTATTTTCTGCCCATGGAAAAGAGATGAACAGAACTAGTGACTCAGTGCTGGTTCATTAGATTGTCGTGGAAAAAGGGCCTTGGACTGGCAGCTGTGAGTCAGGGAGGTGTAACATCTGTCCAGAAAGGTGCATTTTAGTCAATGAAATCTAATACAACATGTTAAACAAATGAAGTAAAGCCTTTAACATGAGAAACTTCAGTTTTACGGTACTTATCCATCGCACAGATGATAATGGATATCCAGTTTAAATCTTTATTATTAATTGGTTTTTTCAGTCCAGGATTGGTGTGGGTATCTCAGTGGACCTCTTGTCAATTAGGTATTACTTAAGTTATAGTTCTTACAAAATAGATGATTAATCTTTTACATGTACACTTTAATTGGATTTTAAATAGTTTAATTATAGTAACTAATTAATAGCTTCCTGTATTACGTACAGTTCATACCCTTAAGCTTTGCAAAGATAAGAGACATGTTAAGTTTAATTAATTAAAAACGTGAATACTAATTTACGTTGAAGGGGTTTATCTTGGTTTCAGTTAACCCATCTTAATATAAAATGCACTTTTTTCTCCAGTAGTTTTACATTCCCATCATCGCATTGTGATATTTCAGCCCTTGTTGAAAAACAATGGCCATTTCCATATGCAGAGCTTGTATGTGTTTAATGACATGTTTCACACTTTCTAGCCCTGTGGTGGGTTGGCACACCACCCTGGGTGTCCCCTGCCCTGCGGTGGGATGGCACACCACCCTGGGTGTCCCCCGCTCTGGGTGTCCCCCGCCCTGGGTGTCCCCTGCCCTGGGTGTCCCTTGCCCTGCGCCCTATGTGTTCTGGGATGGGCTCCAGGCTTCCTGCGACCCTTAACAGGATGATACGATGTAGAAGATGGCTGACTGACGCTTTCTAATCAGAGTCGTCATGGCATCCTCACTCTGGGCACTGATACCCTTCAGGTAACCCTTCAGGTAACAAGTTTGTTTTTTTAATCAGATGGATGAATAAACAGGTGGGATTGTGCTTTAAGCCAAATGCATGGCTGTGACCCTCTCCGCTTTGTATTTAGCTCTCATTCTTTAAATATTGTTGCAGCTGAATTTCACATATCTGACCGAGATCACGGATGCAAAGAGCTCTGAAGATATTGTCCATTAACGAGGCTCTGATTTGGCCGTGTCGAATCCAACTGCCTCCTCCCCGCGGCACCGGCTGGGCAACGAGTGTCGGCAACGACCTCGGCAAACGGCGGCTCTGGTCTCTAGCGACAGGTGGTGCAACACGTCAGCTGGAGTGCTCATTATCATCGCATCCCAATTCAATGCCGTGGATCGGACCAAATGGTGGATGGCATGCAGACAAGTGGACCCCGCACCAGCGCGGGATGGTCGAAACGGCAACTCCCCCTGCGGTATTGCCCGACTAGCCGCTTAAGAGGAAGAAGAAGAAGAAGAATGAGGCTCTGATTTAAGAAAAGTTCATTACCAGAACAATGTGTACAGCGTCTGACTTGAGTTGTCAATATATGTGATATGAAGGTTGGTCAGCATCTCAACTCCAAGGCAAGACCTCACTTGTCCCCTCAATATTCATGTGATGCAGGAATGAGAGTGTCTATTCATCATGTTACTGGGTTGGAGCCTCGTACCTCCAAGGCTATGTGGTTAAATCTCAAGCTCAGCACTGTGTGTGTGTGCGTGTGTGCGTTTGCACGTGTGTGTGCATTCATGGATGTGTGTGCACGTCCTGTGTCTCACTGGAGTACTGCTGGGCCACTGCCTGTCTACCAGCCCTGCTGGAGTGCTGTTGGATCCTGGTTCTTTCTGAACTGACATCTTGGTGCCTCTCCAGCATTTCAGGAAACCCAGCTCCCAGTCACCTAAGACTCCATCCTGCCTTTGGCAAACCCTGGCTGGACCTTGAAGTTGGCTCCATTGTGGATTCTGCCCCTGAGGTAGTTGCACACTGCAGCAGGAAGAGCTAGTGGACAGCAGTCCAAAGTGTCCTGTTACGCTTTGACAAGCAAACCCCTTCTCCTTTCATACGCTGCATCAAAGACTCATTAACGTCCAGGGATTGATGCACATCTAAAATGTTTTCTCTTGCCAACAGAATTAGGAGGGAAAACACGGTTCAACAGGTCCTTTTTCATCTTTCACAACGGCAAGTGTGTGCCGTGAATTGAATAGCAACTGCTTTCTATAGATGAAAAAAGTGTTTTTTACACATGCTAAAGAGGAGATATGCAGAAAATTTTAACATAGTTAATTTTATTAGAACCTACACAAAATAATCATTATTCATAGCTTGCCATTTTTAGGTTTTTCTGTCTGACGCATGAGTGACAGTTGAAGGTCAGTGGTTTTGCTTTATTCCTTCTGTTACAATATAAGCTATTTTACACACAGCAATATAATCATCAAGTGTGGAAAGCCAACAAGAGACCAAAAGTGAAAATTATCGTACGGCAACATAAGACTTTAGCACAATAATTTACAGATGGTTGGGAACATATGAAAAGTGAAAATGTCACATTTCAATGTCAAATTTATTTGTGTAGCGCACTTACCACAACAATGATTTACGGAGTGTATTCATGTTGGAGTTCATAATTATCATAAGAATAAATGCATTTTCTGGGTGAATTTTTTTTTTTAAAAACAGAGGGACAATATGATTATAATACAATGTTCCCTTTGTGTTAAAATAAGACGGTCTTGAAAGGAATATTTTTTCTAATTTTCAAGGAACATTTGCTTTTATCAGTGCTTAAGCGCTTATTCATGAGTTGGTGCAGAAGGCGTCCTGATATCCAAGCTGTTTCATAATGACTTACTTTGCTTCCTTGGGTCAGAGCTCCACTCATTACTATGCTGCTCATGATAATGTTTCCCAAGTCACTCTGTAGACAGCGCCCCCTACAGGGCTGCCTAATCTGCTGGTTTGACAGTAGGCCAAAGCACCGGCATTCCTATGAAGATGTGACATGAAAGAGAGCCGGTGGCTTGACTCTGATTAAACGAAACGATGAAAACTTTGCCTTCCCCATGTGTTTTGTCTGCACAAGAGTCCATGGCTAGATAATTACCCTTCTGCCTGGAAACTGACCTCTAACTGTCACCGGCAGACCTGGTAATATTAATGCACTCGTGCTTCCTCTTGGTTCAAAGGATCCTGGGAACTCAGGGGATGTTGGGTTTAGGAAAGCAGCAGCTGTGACCCCCACTCCCCCCTCTTTCCCCCAGCTATACACCCTGAACATCTTCACAAAACAGCCAGGACTTGCTGTTTTACTCTGAACACAGTTACCAAGGTTGAACTGACAACTGGCCAGATCCATTACATTACATTACATTTATTCATTCAGGAGATGCCTTTGTCCAAAGTGGCTTACAAATGAAGCATACATGTTAGATTACATTACATTACATTAGCATGAGATCTCTTGAAGTGGGGCTGGCGAAACTTTTAAGGTAGTCCACTGGTGCAGAGTTTATACTCTAAAGGTACTACAAATTAAGCCTTCAGTCCACCTTAAATAATAACTCTTTCATTGACATATCAGTTGAGAAGTAAATTCACCTATCCTTTCTGACTGGGGTATGTTGGCAAGGAAGAAAATGTCCATTTGCAAAGGCTAGGACTGAAGAACTTGTGAATATCAACCTGTAAACTTTCAGTGGGTAACTTTAAAGCTATGCAACTGACTTTCTTAAAACTGTTAGGATGTTCCGCCTCTTCCTGATTGTCACAAAAATCCATTAGTCCCACCCATTTACCTGACTACCCATTTTATACCCTGATTCTTCTTCATCTTCACCCTTCCTTCACCATCTATAAAATGACAGAGATTGGACAGCCAGAGTACAAAGAGCCCACCTCTAGCCAGCAAGTCACAACAACAACTTGAGAAGACTTCAGTGATGTGTAAGAATTGGAGGTCAGCCATGATGAAAAGAAAACACACACACACACACACACACACACACACACTCAAATTCAGGCAAGCTTCATTAATCCCATTTGGCAAGGCTCAAGAAGCAGTTGCTGAAATTATTATGAAGAATGTTATGTGTGCAAATACTGCCATAAGTAACCCTAAATTAGATAAATGTCCTTTTATTGTGAAATATCCATTAGTACATAATGGGGGGAATGTAATGTAGTGGATTATATAAAGTCAATTTATGTAAAAGAAATACATAGCAACTGACAATGCAGAAGAATTCAGCAAGCTTTGAGAGCACAAACGCACGCATGCACGCACACATAAAATCACAGAGGCTGCAGGGGATGCCTGCCTTTGAATTCTACTAAAAGACTGAAAACATAAACACTGGACATAACGTTGAAAACAAATAATATTACATAATTGCATTTACGTAATCAAACTGAATTGCATAACAACAAATGTTGCAGTAAATGTGCTAAGCGATCTGTAAAAATGTAGAAATTAAAAATTTCATGCCCCAGCAGTCTGGTGAGTTGGGGGACCCTTTAATGTTTAGGAAAGCGTGTCTTTAGTTGGGCTCCGTGGCCAATCACTTTAAAGTGTAAGTTCTGGGTGGAGCTTTGTCTGCCGGTGCGTCCCCTTTATTGGCTGCCATTTGGTCTGGCTCATGCACCTGCCCTGCTCTGACACTGCAACCTCCGGAGCCCTCATGTGACAGAGAATGTCAGATCACATCACTCAAAGATCAGCATAACAACTGTTTGTGGACAGTCTGGGTCATTGAACAGATCAAGTAATGACTCCAGTGTGTTCATGTACAGTATTTAATGGTCAGTTTCCTGCTGTTAATGCATCCATATGAATTTGCAAAGCATTTCTATCTTGGCCAAAAATCAAGTGTATTTTAAAACATTTCACAATAATACAGGAGTCCCACAATTTACACTATTATTAAATTCCTGGAAATGTGTATTAATCAGGAAAAGTAGATTGCGAAAGTATTTTCATTATTTTAAATGGATGGAAAAATGTGTATTTAGTACATCTGAAAACCTCAAACTAATGCTTGAATACCACAGAACTAGTGGAAAATACGTAGGTTTGATAATTATCTTCCAATGATTTTAGCATGAAGTACAAACCAGGGGCATTATCAGTACATTTTTGGGTAGTTTTGTGATAAAAGCAGGTAAACACCTACAATATAGGAACATTTGATTATAGGTAGCGAGCACTGTGTTTCATTACACCAACTTAAGGAGGCACTCCAGGCAGCCAGTGGCTCAATGTATAGAATGTCAGGGTGGGATGTGGAACGTCCCAGTTTGACTCCCAGCCAAGCTGCCAGGTGCATCCCTGAGCAAGATGCTTAGCACGGGCTCCTGAATAAGGGCTACTCACTGCTCCCCCAGGGATGGGTTATACATGCACAAATGCAAATTATCTATTCTGCTGACCACACTGCTCTCTGCAGGGCTTTGTGGCTGAAGGGAGTGCAGTTACCATGTCGGGGGGTGATGCGCCACACCTGGCCGCTATGTGGAGTGACTACAGAATACTGTGAGGACTCAGGGGCCCACGTTGAGCCTCTGGAGCCAGAGAGTCCTCTTCTGTACCGCTTCAGCCTGTTAAGGGTTGCAGGGAAGCCTGGAGCCCATCCCAGAACACATAGGGGACAGGAGACACCCAGGGCAGGGCGCCAACCCACCACAGGGCACACACACACACTAGTCAGCCTAACTCGCATGTTTTAGGACTGTGGGAGGAAACCAGAGAACACAGAGAAAACCCACCAAGCACAGGGAGAACATGCAAACTCCATGCACACAGACCCAAGGTGGGACTTGAACCCTACACCTGCAGGGGTGAGGCATCAGTGCCAACCACTACGCCACCATGCTGCCTACCGCTTGAGCCACCTGAGGAAAAAGAGCAATTTTTGAGCCTTCTCTGCTGTCTTTCCCATGTTCTGTTTCCTTCAACAACAATATCGTAGACATAAAACAGAATAGTAAACCCTCCTCCTGTTTGGTGAGAGACAGAACACACTATGTATGTTCCTTTAATGTTTTATTTTACTTTATTATTCAACAGAACAAGAAATGCAGGCAGATCCTGTTTGTATTCTTGCATTGCACTGCCTGTGGTCGCCACTAGTGCATTGGGACAGTAAATTGAAAACCACCACACATGAAACGAAAAAAAAAAATTCTATTGTATCAAACCAGAATAAGAATTGTGTTATCCTCCCTACTTGATAAGTTGCCTGTTTCTTGTTGAAGACACCACACTGACTGTACAGCTGTCCAAATGATCTTTTCTGTACTAAGATGGTCTATTGTCTGTTGAGACATACTGTAGATTTCACTAGCAGATTTCACATGTACTGAAGTTCAGTGTTTCAGGCATACTATGACAATACGAAAAGTGCTAGTGTGCTAATTGCCATTTACTGTCTTTTGAAAACGGTACAAAGACGCTTTGGTCGTGTTTTAACACCACTGACGAGGATGTGATGAGAAGGCCATTCTGGGGGCAGATGATGAGCAGGTTGTTGGGCTTCGTGTTACATTATTACGTCCCGTAGTTGAGGTATTACTTCTTATAATAAAACAATTTCTTCCTCTTATCAACAGCGCTAGAGAAAATGATCATGTAGTGTAAATGGCACGTCTTTTATAGAAAAATCTTTTCGAACAGGTTGCTCTCCCAAATCCTCCCATTTTTTTAACTCATCCTCTTAGATGTCTCAGATTGAATTACGAAGGTGAAGGAAATGAAGAATACACATCAAACAGACACGGTGTCTTTTCAAACAGACATCTCGGGGGTGATGTTACCATTGCATTATATCACCTGGTTTGTGTAGGGGCATGCTGGGAGAGAGACAGCTCCAGGTAGGGGCTGAGGACATGCCCCTCCTATGGAGCACACACACTCAGGCATGCGTGTGTGCACATATGTCATGCATGCATACAAACAGCTGCTGCGTGTAACTGTACAACTTCACGACACATATACACACTCCATGCACTAACATGTAATGGGTAAGATTCTGTTAGGGCTTAAACTCAGTCTGTCACAGCCTGCACCCAAGTCCCTTGCTGGGGGAACTAATCAGACTCTTCTCTGGACAGCTGAGGGTTTCTACCATAAGTATTTCTTTCTGAATTTCTTACTCCACTCCACTCCAGTACACACACACACACACACACACACACACACACAATAATAAAAATGGTCTAAGTGGTTAATATTTGTAATACTGCAGTCATCTATAATGATTAATTGCTAATGGAGAAAAGCAAAAGTGGTGCAAGAACTAATACAGACAAATTGCTGTGTAACAGTTACAATGGTGTTGGCATTTGGACACACTGTTAAATACTAATCATTATTAAATGGCTGTTTGCAGTGAACTGTTCCACAAGTAAAGATTATATTTGGTTCCTTCTTAAGATTTGAAAGAGAAAACAATCAGTCACTAGTTATTAGCTGGGCCTTTGATATCTTTACAATTAAATTCACTTGTACTCCACTGAGTATAACTGAGCTGAGTGTCACAATGCTGAGAGTGACTGAGCTGAGTGTGACTGAGCTGAGTGTGACTGAGATGACTATGACTGAGATGAGTACCACAGTGCTGAGTGTGACTGAGTTGAGTGTGACTGAGCTGAGTGTCACAATGCTGAGAGTGACTGAGCTGAGTGTGACTGAGCTGAGTGTGACTGAGATGAGTACCACAGTGCTGAGTGTGACTGAGTTGAGTTTCAGAGTACTGACTGTGACTGAGATGAGTGTGACTATGTATATCACTGTATAAAATTACAAGTGCTCAGAACAAGACCGTCTTTCTGTTTGTCTGTATATACATGGCCATGGGCTGGTGTTCCATAGCCATGGGCTGGTGATCCTTGTGCAGTCTACTGTCTGGAATATGCTCTGAATCACAGCAACTTTTCCAGGCTCACTACATGTTGGGAGGGGACAACTGAGGTAATGTGAACACTGAAGTGTTACAGTAGCACGCATGTACACTAACTCACGAAAGGGAAGGAGGAGGTGGCCAGGTTTACCCAGGCTCCTTTGCATGACATTCATCCTGCAGACTTCTATCATTAGAGTTGCCCAGAGATACAAACGCTCTCATATTGTTATTCAGTATGATGGTACTGAGCACAGAACTGGGAGACTTGTGTTTGTGGGTGCCTGGCCTGAGCTCTTTTTCCTTTTAGTTCCACCATAGCATCATTGTGGTGTGTGTGGTCCATGCAATGTGACACCGCCCTCATTACACTGGTTCTGTGCCACACATCCCAGTGATAAGAGAAGCCCCAACAGCAGAAAGTGCTGCTCTGATGGATGTGCCATACACCCCCTCCCCAGGTAAAGTGACATAAATCACAGTTCTCTTGTATTCAACTATTCAACCAGTAACAAATCTGGGGTCTTAGAGGGTGCTTATGTAGCATAAGCAAGAACTGCTATGGTAGAGCCAAACCCCCAACTCAATTGTCAGGACAAGAGTCTGATTAGTCCCCCAAATGAGGGACTCTGGTCTTCAGCTCAGCAGACTAATCCTCTTATCTGGTACCTGTACATGTGCTGTGGTTCAAACCCCGGGATGTTTGCCAGATATTACACTAGGCATGGTACACAAAAGGGGCAACCCCAACCAAGATGTCCCAGAAGTCACGTAAGCATTGTAGGTCCATGAGCCTCTACCTGTGTCTTCTTTCCATGCTTGCCACAGAATTGGTGTGAAAGTCCTAGAAAAACAAGCAGTTCCACCTTCATACATGTGAGGTGAGATGTAATACTCTGTTTACACCAGGTCAGTTTTCCTGTCACACACAAAATGTGTGTGCAAAACACAACAGGGCTAAACTGCAGAGTCTTCCATTAATGATCATACAGAAGACACCCCCAATCCAAAAACATGTTGTCGTGTAACGTGAAATAACTCCAGAAATGCAGACGTAGAGGTGCAGAACACACACGTAAAGAGTAGGAAGGGGGAGAAGTAACATAACAGGAGGAACATGTGAGGATTAGCATACATGGGCAGAAGGTGCAGAACACACACGGGAAGCCTGAGGTAACAGGAGAGACAGGTCAAGACCACACAAACATCATAATGCTCCTCAGTCTGCCTCTGCAAAACCTCTCTGAGAAGCTGAGGGCAAGAGGCTACATATACAGTAAGTTCTGAACGTGAAGATGGGAGTAATCTGGGTTTCTGTGACTATGATGTATTTCAGCAGGGTGGTTGTAGATTTGTACATGTGTTAGTATGTGTTGGTGTTTGTAAACCGGTGATCAGTGACTCCCGATTTGCTGCAGGTGTGACAAACATGACATGTTTAATGTTTCCATGGTGATGGGAAGGATAACAAAAATACTGACAAGTTCAGTCCTGGAAGGAAGTCCTGTGGTTAAACACAGCTACTTACAATGGTCCCATACAGGCAGCTCAGGTGTTAGTATTACTAGTTAGATCTGCTTTGGATGGTAACGTTTGCTTTTTACTTAAATAATAAAACCATATCAATGAGTGGACTACATGAAGTATTTTTAATTCAGGAAGTGTCGCCAGGAAGCTGTTCTTGTCTGCTTGTTCGCTGATCATTAGCAGGGATACAGAGCTCTCTGGTGGCTGCAGAGCACATTTCATCTTTAATACGATGGGAAACGTCCAGGGCTGTCAAACGCTCAGCGCCCAATGCGTTACTGGGGGCAGTTTAATTCCCCTCTTCCTCGACAGGCAGCAGCTGAAATGAATCGTAACGATCCACTTAGATCACATGATGTGCTTAATTTCTTTGCTCGCATCCATGTTGTTAGAAAATTGGATTTGTGAGGCACAGAGCCGAGGTGCACGTTTTACCGTGCGATAAAGTGGTCACCGGCAAATGAGATGAGCAATTGAACGCTCATTAGCGGTTTTTTTTTTTTTTTATTGCGCAGCCTCATTTCCAGAATTTCTCCAATATTTACAAATGGAAGGCATTGCATAGCTTTATGGATTGAAGTTTAAGGGAAGCTGGAGATGCTGAAGGATGCTCTAACATTATGTGGAGTGCCTGACGTTCCACTGGAGAGCACCACTTCTGGCAGATAACTGAACTACATGTTCGTCTGTTTTCAGTTTGTTTCAAGTGACTAAATCAGGTTTTTAAAATTAGCTATCTTCTCAGCCCATCAACTTAGTATCAGAGCTTGATGATTAAATTAGTAAAATTACACAAATTTTACATGGAAAGAAACCCTTGATTTTCATTTTTCTGCATTTAAATATGTAATAACGCATTGTTTTTTCATCTTTTGCCTACTTGTACATTCAGTTTTATGCATTTTGAAGGACTGGGGTATTTTAAAATAAAATTATCCACATTACGGTAATACTCAAACTAAAATTATTTTTTGTCCAACAAGAAATAATGCTTATTGTCTAAGTGTTTCATTGTGTAGAATCATTACGGACACCTGTCTGATAATTATTGCATTGTTTATACCACAAACATCACTACACATGAAAGATTTAACAACTGTAATATCCTTCTGTAAAACAGTTTGAGGCAACTTGTGAAAGACGCTATATAAAAATAAACTGAATTGAAATATGGATGGGAGATGATAAATCTGTATGTTTAACTAATACTATATCTGGAAATATTTCAAGGTATTGCTATTATATGTAAAGCACGCACATCTACAAATTGGCAACGAAGAGCTATATAAAATTTTTGCCAACTGGTTAGCAAGTGGGCGTTGTGTGGGCTGCTACGTGAGCAGACAGAGGAAAAAAGTCTCTCAATGTGAACAGAGAGCTGACTGTGTCAGAACACAGAACAGAGAAAACAATTTGGGACGTTGACTTCGATTGGAGGGACAAGGTTTTTTTAAAAGCAGAAAAAGACAGTGGGTGCTGGGGTATAAAGGACAGAAACTCTGTTCATCTCGTGACTCCAGGTGGGCATGGACACAGATGTAGGTATGAAGGTATATGACTTCCCTTTCCAAAATTTACCAACATTTACACAAGAGTTTCCCTGTCTAATCACTGACAGTGTACTGCTAGTACCCTCATGTGGCTGGTCATTAATCAGCAAGGCAGACTGTTCACAAACTAGCTGTCTATTCTGTATGTGCAGTCTTCAACGGTGTTGTTAGGAGACAGGTTAAAGTGCTGTGTCCACAAGCTATAACGGAGTAAAATGATCCACAGTGAGTTCTGTGAGCAGCATGGCATGTAAACGCTATCAGCTCAAACACATCCAGTGTAATGTGATGTCTGAGAAAAAAAGCACCACTGCATGCAACATGAGATGTGCTTCAGTGAGACAGAGAAGGAAAGTGGAGCGTGAGAACCGTGCGGCCCCAGGTGTGATATAAAGGCAGTCCACAATCAGCCAGACGGCCAGGCCACAGTGGAGCAAGGGCCAGTGCCTTTGGAAGTGAGAACAGCACTCTCTGTGCAGGAGAACATTGAAATCAGGGTTAGAGCAGGGTTAAACACCACAAACCCTGGGAAACATCAGTACAGTGATGGATGGGTTGTGTGCCCCTGAGAAGTGGGGACGGATAATTGATTTACCCTCTTTCAGACGATGTTAGCATCAGAACGTCCCAGCTGGATCCCACACCTCTCAGAATCCGTTTGTGTTCAGTCACGCTAGCGAGCCTGATCTGGTAAACACGTCTCAGTGGAGATTCTGTATACATCACCTGACCATCTGTCATAACAGCAATATCAGTCAAGTCAGACTTTATTAAAAAAAATCACGTTTTCCCAGCAAAAGCGGTGACAATGATGATTATCCACATTAAATGAGGGTAATGGCTGTGCTGCATGAGATGTACACTAGGGGGCGCCAGCATCCTTTGCAGAGAAGCTTGAGGCCACCTGGCTCCAAAGTGCTTCATGGAGAAACCTGAGGCCTAATGAGTTGACTAATGTAAAAGTGATGGGGCTGCTATTCTCAGCAACATGCAAATATCAATCATAGTCTAACACAAAGGTTGCCTGCATTCATATTAACAAGAACGCAGGGGAAGACCACTGCAGACCCATCTTCTATTCAAGACAAAAACAATCAGCAAAGTGTGATTTATCGTTCCTTACTGTCACAACGTTATCAGCCTGAAGACGGAGCCAGGTGTGAATAGCTCCATTTATGTATAAAACATCATCATGTGAAATGATTTATTCTCATTGTAATAGTCATGGCTGCAGACACTGTACCATCATTTCCGTAACTGGTATGTTTTCATGACACACAGCTTGGCTCAGTCATCACCGGCACTTTACAAGACTTTGTGGCTGCGGTGCCATGACAACGGCCCCTACGGAGCTGATATTTGGTGCTGACCCAACAGGGGCTTGAGCGGGCCCGGCAGGTTACCCTGTTCACAAGAGCTCAAGTGCATGGAGCACTAAGTGGGTCATGGCGCTGTCAGGGAAGGGAGAAAGAGGAGGTGTGTGGATGGCCTGATGATGCAGCACTGAAAGCCTCAAGCTGCACACACACACACACACACACACACACACACACACACACACACACGCGCGCGCGACACATGCACATACCCACACACACATGCTCAGGCACACACGTGGACGCAAAAGAACCCCACGCAGTCAATGTGACGTGGCTGACAACCCCAAGCCCAGCTGGGCCAAAGGGCTGCCAGATGCCTGTTCTGAGCCCTGTAGAGGAGGGGGTGCCAGTAAACACCCTGGTCCAGACAGACAGTAATATCCCAGGTACAGGGGTACTGACTTGCAGAAGATGCATAAAGAATTTGGCAGGTGCAGGAACAGAATCTGAATCCAAAACGTGTCACATTCTGTATCCTACATTACAGTCAGAGAACATGGAATGCATTTCAGTGCATAAAAATGTATTCACTTCACATGATTGAACACTCACTTGAGGTCTGTAGTGACTATACCGAGCAGGTGAATAATACAGTAAAGCAGTCCAGGAAACCATTAGTTAACATCGGCTTACTAGTCTGAAACAAATCGTTTTATACAAAACAAAGTAGTCATTGGCGAACTGCAGAGCTGTAAAGCTGTCACTGCACTCAGTGGGAAAACAGTGTGAGGGATGGGATGTATTTTAATTTTAAAACCACACACATATCTCTGTGCACATACACACTGCTTACTCTCTTTCCATTGGTTCAAAGTACACTTTTTACTGAATGGAAAAAAAATCATTGATATATCAAACGGGCTTTAAATTCTCCATGTGTAAATCACATAAGAAATGTAGAGCATGGGCAGACAGACGGGTGAGATCACGTCATGAAAAAGAAGTTTAACTGTGGAGTGCTGGTAACTAATTCACAATTTCAAATTAAGCTGTCAGGGTGAGTCATATTAGCTTGACTGTCAATTACCAGTATGTATCTGCTATAAACGACGTGTGTCAATTAGAAGTATGTATTTGTTGTGTAAGAAGTGTGCCAATTACCAGTTTGTATTGGCTGTAAAGGAGACATGTGAGTGAGCAGTGTGTATGTGCTGTAAAGGAGACATGTGAGTGAGCAGTGTGTATCTGCTGTAAAGGAGGCGTGTGAGTGAGCAGTGTGTATCTGCTGTAAAGGAGGCGTGTGAGTGAGCAGTGTGTATCTCCTGTAAAGGAGACATGTGAGTGAGCAGTGTGTATCTGCTGTAAAGGAGGCGTGTGAGTGAGCAGTGTGTATCTCCTGTAAAGGAGACATGT
>JABJVR010047286.1:0-28244 GCA_025773905.1 Chitala chitala | reverse complement strand
TTTTTTTTTTTTGTTTTTTATATTTTATTTTTTTTAATTTTTTTTTTGTTTTTTCCTGGGTTTTGTTTTTTTTTTTTTTTTTTTTTTTTTTTTTCCCCACTCTCCCCCCCCCCCCCCCTCCTCCTTTAGACCTTTCAGACTCAGTAGAGTAAAGGTGAGTAGATCAAATACCTGAGCCTTTTAAGTCATCACCTCTGGTGTCTTCACTGGAGTACCCGCTTTAGGTTCTGTAATATTGTCTTTCTCCAGCTTCATGGCTAAACGATTTCCTTATGATCACATTTAGTCATTTTCAGTAACTCCGCTGTTAAAATAGTTCTGTGAAGGTCAGGGATTTATATAACTATTAGCTGGATATTAAATTGATTTGAGGGGAAGCCTTTTTCCTCTCAGCATCGTGGAATGGGTCAGTCTCTATGTTCTGCCTTTTTGAAGGTTGGACTGTAATAAAGTTTCATGGCTGTTGACTGGCTGCCACCAGGCTATACAGACGGCGTTAAAACTGCACACTTAAGCTTTTCATTAAAGAGCATGATGCCTTTTTGTACTGTTTCAGATTTTTGTATTATTGCTTTGTAGTTTTGTTCAAGTTTTTGCAAATGTTTGCTTTCAGATACCCGATAGGAATGTTTTTAACCCAGATGGGAAAGTGAATGCGTACATATCAGCTCTTAGTGTTGGCATGACTCTAAGCAGTCTGGTGCCTGGAGACTAAACATCCAGTTTCTTACTAGCAAGTCGATTGTGTATTTTAGAAAAACATCACATAGCTCATGCATTGGTTTACAGCAGGATGCTTGTGGCATACCTTGTCACTTTTCATTTATTGGGCTGATGTAAGGATTTCTTAATCATCCACTGCATAAGTGCTTGCGCACATCCTTCAGAGATTCCTGTACAGTGTAATCAGAATACAGGGGATGTGCTTCATAATTTGAAATTTAAATAGCTGCTTGTGTGATCCAGGGTCTGTCTGGGAAACAGGGGTTAGGCTAGAAATTCTGGATGGGCCTGGGTAGGGCATTATTACACAAGAGGATCTGCATTAGCCTTTCATCAATTCAGTAGAAAGTATTCTGGTAGTTTGTAGCCTTAACTAAAGTTACGTGTCACAGTAATGTCCTCAAACAAAAATGCACACATTGTTAGAGTGGTTGGCATATACAAAGTTTAATTTTTCAAGCTAAATGTGAAGAAGGGGTTCTCTTACTCTGAGAGACATATTAGACTCGATCAAGACAATGAGACAATGGAAAGACCAAGGTGATAATCACTTAATTCACATTCAGTTGACAAATATTAACAGTTAAGGCATGTGCAACATTGTTTTGCCATTTTACATAATTAGATAATACTTAAAGGTGCTACAAAATGCAGGGATGTTATGCCCAATTTTTTTTGAGGGGCCACAGTGCCCCTATATGAAATTTAATTGATTCATGGAAAAAAAAAACTTCTGGAAAATCAAATCTGAGGGGGCACATTTCCCATCAGTTCAAATGGGAATGGACCCCGCCTTAAGTGTGCTACAAAAAACATAAACCAAGAAGGGATGCAGAAAGGCATTAAGACCTTTTTAACCAAGGTAAATCACTGAAGACTAATAGCATGGTCTGTTTCAGTATGTTTTGAGTCTTACAATAAATTAGAATTCATTTTTTAGTGTAATATCATATAATCTGTGCAGTTACATTTTATTTTACGTACATGTATGTCAAAAAGGACGACATCTGACAGGGAAGGCCATGCTCTTAAGTTAGTATTCCAAGGCCCGCCAGTAGCTTTGCCGCTGCTGGTGAAGTACTGACTTTACGGCTGCTTACCTACCACTGTATTGTGTGATTTCCTAAGACACTAATTTATTATGCAGGACCCTTTGTGTGTATTCATGACCTTTGACATATTTGTGATGTAACAATTTCTTCCTGATCTCTGTGCTCGTTATCCATCCGCTCTGGTTTCGTTTTACTATACCCTGTTCATTTACTTTAAATGGCTGAAGGTGCAAAAAAATATATAAGGGTTTAAATCTATTAGAAATTAAAGCTGAAACCCTTATTCCATCAGAAATTTTGTTATAATGGTCAGTTATGTAAGGCCAAACTCTTTAAAATGGTTCTGTGAACATTCTGTGAACAGCCTGGACTTGTGGAGTCCTGTGGTATCAATATTAAAAACCAGATGGTGGTTAGTGATGGGAAAACGAGGGATAGCAGACTAGTTCCCTAAGTTGTATTGCTCCCCAATTGGAGTGTGGGAAAATGTTGCGCTGTAATTAGACTACTATATTTATTTGCAGGTCAGATTTATCAGAAAACAATGGCGCCTCAGTCCCAGAATGTGTTTCTCAGGGTAAAGGTAAACCATTTTTTATACCACCTCCTCTGAACAGCCAAAAAATTAAGAAGCTGGAGACCTTTTTGTAGACCAGATGGGCAGGCAGGCAGGCACTGAGGCTGGGGGCTTCACCATAGAGTGAACAGGCGGGCGATGAGGCTGGGGACCTGCCTGTAGAGGTAAGGGAAAGGGATTCTATAGCGAAGTATGTGGGATGCATACAAGGAATTTGTTCTCTGCATGTAACCCATCCCCCTGGGGGGGGGAGTAATGGACAGCCATTTTCAGCACCTGGGGAGCTAGTGCAGGGTGTACACGGGGACACACCTAGTGGCTGGGCTGGGATTGGAACCAGGAGACTTCTGCATCCCAGTATAACACCATAGAGCCACCAAGCTGCTGAGTGTGCAGGCGGGCAGGTGCTGAGGCTAGGAGCCTGTCTGTAGAGGGTGGGTGCTTCGCTACAGGGTGGGCGAGTGCCTCACCGCAGACCTGTGCTGAAGCAGTGCGCAGTAGGGTGAGGGCTTCTGGACAATCTGACACCGGAGAGTTTGGCTGCTGGCCACACGACACCTGCCCAGGCTTGAGACATTTTGGCTTAACAAAGCCTTTCTTGTCTTAAAGGCAGTCTGTTTGGAGAGTGCTCAGTCTACATCCAGGTGCAAGACAGACGTTTGTTTTGGAATCACGCTGTCATTTGTGTAAGGCTTTTACTGCGGTGTGTTTGCAGGAGAATGACACAGTGATAACATTGTCACAGGTCACCAGATTGTGACTCGACATTCCATCATACAATGCATGATTTATCAGCACACATTTCTCTCATATACTCAGACATAACTCATAAAATTTTAGTTAATATTTCAGCTGTTTCATTCAAAGAATTTTGACGTCAGTGGTGGTTTTGACATGGGGAAAAAATTAAATATCCACAATAGTCCTGTGTTTTCTAAAGTGGTGCTTGTCTTACCCTGGAATACTGACATAAGGTAGTGAACAAATTTAAGAAGGGGCTTAAATGTTTAATGCTTGAATGAGCTTAATTTTGTGTCTGTTGGAGTCTTGTGATTGATGGATATTAATTTACTTTCTTGACAAGTGTCAGCCATTTTGTCTTGAGGGCCAATTTTTCAGTCATCTCAGGTCGGAGTTTCAGACAATTTAAACAAAAATAAGCAAAAGGAAAAAACAACACTTTTGTTTAGACCTGACGTGCCACTGACTAGTTTTGGGGGGGTCAAGTATAATGTCCACTATGGTGCCATGAACTGGCACAGCACAGATGGTCATCAGTAATACTTCATCCATGTTTTCATTTGTTCAGCTTCATTTTTGAGAATAATTGCTCAAACATGTACGTATGTGTGCTCCTAAATTGTCTTTGTACGTCACTGAACACTAAGGTGAGCCTTGCAAATTTGCTCAGTTTGTGATGTCCAGTAAAGCACATCTATATAGTGTATTATGTGTTTGACACCCCAGTGTTAATGCTTTGAGCTGTGACACACACACAGGTGGAAATCCTGGAGGGGTAACCGGGAGTGTGTGTCCGTGTCCAAGGGATGTTTGTGTAACATTTTGACTCAAAATAAGTGGGAAAAGCCGTATTATTCAACATGGCTGCCTCATGAATTCAGAATGCTTTGGGGCCGTTATTACGGTCCCTCACGTGTTTCCGTGTGCAGTCGCTTATGGAGCCACTGGATGTAAAACATATGCTCCTCTGTCGTCGAGGAGAAGCAGCGAGGGGAACGAGTCGAAGTCCTGCGACGTAAACGCTCCGAATAAAGAGGCTCTACACTTCTGATCAAATTCTTTCTTTGATCGCTGAGGCCAAACACAAATGGCTGCTTTGAAAGCCATTGCTTGGTAGTTGTAGGATGTCATTTCGATTATACTTTTTTTTTTTTTTTTTTTTTTCCTTTTAAAATGCTAAACTACAAGTTTTGGTCTCATGGTTTGAAGGAGGTTAGTCTTACTGAGGAGCTGCCTGCTTTTTGGTCTTGGATCCATACGCAAATTTTCCTATTCAGGTTTCTTCTATAGGAAAGTATGGAAAATTTAATCAATGTTCTTTGCTGTCTGGGTGTGTCCATTGAGCACATGAACAGAAGAACATTTGAAGGAGAGCTTGTTCTGGGTGAAGGATGAAACATGCCCTAAACGCAGCCTGAAAGGCACACCATTTCCCCTCCCCCACCTGATATACTGCAGGCTGCATTGTAGGGGCCCAATCTGTATGGCAGCGACATCACAGGAAAGAGGGAGTTTTGGTGGTCGTGAATAGGAGTTTCTATGGGTGCAGACAGACTATTTAACAGCTACCCACAGAGCAGTGCAAAGTTGAGATTAAAAGAGTGGGAGGGGAATGCAGGAGGGGTCTTTTTGTGAGGTGTTCTGATTGGATGTAGCTCTGCTGGTGGCTGCATAGGCAATCATGCATTTCATTAGAAGAGAGTAACATAACTGGCACATAAGTGTGTTTGTTTTTTCTTAGAAGGAAAAAGAGCTCATTTAAACACAGGTCAAAGGGAAGGTGTTACAGTGATGCAATACACTTTCATGTTCATGAACCCGCATGTCGTTTGCATTAACATTATCATTCACAGCAATTAAAAATTGTTAATGACCGGAACCAAAACAGACCTGTGAAATGTGGCACGAAGGTGTGCTAAGTGGTGTCCGTTTCTGCTGCAGGTATGTGTGAAAGCCCAAACCACAGCCCTGACAGAAAACCTTTACCTGGATGACCAGGTGTCGGGAGATGATGCCATAGATGATGAAGACTTTAATTCCGGATCAGGATCCGGTGAGATTTTGTTCATGTCGTTTTCCTCGTTGTTGTTGCTGTTCTCATTTTCAAGTTTAATGTGTTGATGCACAGCAAGGAGCTGAAGATCCATCTACAGTGTTAAAAATATTTCTGTGAAGAATGCATACTTTATTATTATTATTATTAAAAGTGGGGGGGGAACTTGACAATTGATTCACACAAATTACTGAGCTTCAGTGATTTTTGTTATTGTATAACAGTGATTTTGTTGGTCAATTTTTTGTCCACGTTTCTCTACTGGAGGTAAGTGCAAAAGTGTCAGTACAGCAGGATAAACACAAGGGTAATTTTAACTGTAAACCATAACACGTACAATTCTAACTGTAGCACATGGAGAGAGCTCACGTAGCAGAAAACATGGGAGCGCAAACACACATTAAGTAAACAGAACCAACAAAAGTTCATAATGATCAAGCGTTGTCACAATGGTCACAAAGCACAAATGTCAGAGTAAAGTCCTGAATTATTGAACAGAAGTGGTACCCCCCCCCCCCCCACAGGACCATGCGGTAGACCACTCTCAGTTGGAGCACTGCAGTAACCATGCCAGAAGCCCGGGCCCCATTCTCAGAAGCCCCCAGGGGGTCTGTGGGTTAGAACACTGTGCACAATATGTGGGGTTTCAGCATTTTCAGTCATATGAATCACAGATCCCATGTGTTCTCTGTGGGGGCTGAATAACCCCTCCCGTTTAGGTGGTAAATTTCTGCAGGTGTTGCAACTTGAACGTTCACATGATAACACACCTGCATGCAATGGGGCCGTACGAACTCCTGTGCTGTTGTCAATTAAAGTGTCGACCAAATTCAGAAGTCAAACTGCGGTATTCATGGCTGCACACACTCCTACACAAATGTGCTATGTAAAGCAATATAAATAAAGATCTGGACTTTGTTTTGGTTGGTTTGAGGACAGTCCTGCAATGTGTTTAAATAGACTAAAATGTGCTCAGTGAGTCTATTTAACTCTGACGTGCTCCTCTTTAAAGCCAAGAAGAGATGAGGGTGGTTAAAGAGAGGGGACCATGGATACCTGTGTGATCACCTGATCTGGTTTTAATGACCACTGTTTCCTACGTGATCATTAACCCTGCAAATCCCACATATGTTAAGTCTTCTTTTGAACAACAAAAAGTCAACTGAAATAAGTGAATTCTGTTAAAACCCATTTGTGGATTTTACAGAAAAGTCTAGCATTAAATTTCTGAAAAGCATTTGTTTTAATGGGTTAGAGAACAGCAGCCATGTTGTACAAGCAGCTAGCATGTTTGTTGCAGGAATAAAAAACTAATTTTGGTGACTCTAGCAAAAGTGTATGTGCCCCGCTAGGTTTTTATTTACTGGAATGTCAGTAAGGTTAACTTTCATCTAGTAGAATAAATAAATATGCAAATGACACAGGCCAGGCCTGGCCAGAATGGCATGAGATTGACACCACGTGTTTAGACAAACCTGGCAGCTTCCTTCACAAGCAATCTTAAAATAAGTTTTGTGTATGTTATTTAATTTCATGTTTATTTTTGATCCCCCGTACAAAACCACAACATGTTTGTAGTCCAAGGCCTTGTGTGAAACGAAATATGCTCAGTTTTAACCAACCGCTGTGTTGGGAAACGCTTTTGCAGGTTTCAGGAGGCAGCTTCCAGCCCACATTCTGTGGGGCACGTAATAAAGAGCTGGGCAACACGCCTCAAGTTAAAACGAATGAGAGAAGAGCCGTATTGTCTCTCTCAGATACTCCTTGTTATCCCAGGTTCTTGTTGACGCAACATATATAAATGACTGTAAGTGAGCTCATCTGTGCTAAAAGACTAGGGCAGCTTCAGATCACACTGCTTTAATACTTAAGTTGCTTGTTGCACTCAAAAAGGCACAGTGTGAGATGCTGCCGTTTGTCCATCCCTCCCATGATTAGTTTAACAGAAGCTTGTCTTTTCTGTGGTCATTGGGTGCAGGCATCGACATTGACACTGACGTCACGGGGCGCACATACCTGGGGCCCAGGGCAGAACCTACACTGGACTCCACAAAAGTGCTCACACCCCGCAGAGACACCTTCACCTTAAGAGACACACCCAAAAAGGCTCTCAGGACGGAGGTGAGGCTTCCCTTTTCTCTTGGAGTTTTGACATTCCGCCGAAAAGGGGTGAGGAGTGTCTGCACGTTTCGTAGGGAACTGCTCGCACTGCGCACACTGCCGCCGCTAACCTCCTTAATGCATCACAGAGCCCCGTCATGCTGACAGAGGACACGCGTGACAGGAACGCGGTCACCGCCAGCACCGCTACACCCAGCTCCATTGAGAACAAAGCAGACGTGAGCTCTGAAAGCCTGTTCCAGAGGACAGAGGTGTTGGCCGGTATGTGTAACATGTTTCCTCAGTAACACATGGAGTTCTTTATTGGGTGGTGCTGCTGTTTCCATTTGACCCAGCTGTACTGTATTACTCATAAGAAAGTGGCATGTTACCGTACTGCATAATCCACTTTACTCACTATATTGAAAATATTTTTTTTATAAGACTTTTTGTTTTTAGGTATATAAACATTTTAACATGATGCGCATTTATACTCAGTGTTATGAGATATGGAGTATATTATTTGGCTGCTTCCTTAAGAATATCCTGGTCTGCTCTTCTGTAATGCATATAAAAAATTACTTTTTATTTGGTATGAAAACTCTTCAGAGGCTTAATGAACCATTTCTCAGTGGAATATTGTGTGGATGTTTAAAGACAAACATATGAACTCCAGAAACTTCATAACTTCATGCTTTTATTGGAGTTGTGAAATGAAGTGGTGGTGGGGGTTGGAGATGGAGAATGTTGAAATGACAGAGCGACAGGCTGCTGCATTCATGCTACAGGGTCTGGATTTATAATGTAATAAGTGCTGTACTGAAACCATAACTGATCCCTGAGGGTAATGCTGTAAAGGCGGCAGTAAATTCTCTCTGCCGCTGTGACTTTCCTCTTAAGGTTAGTCCTTTACTTTCATCATTGACGTCCTGCAGTTCATCAGTTAGTTTTTTGCTTGACTCTGTGTCAGAGGTTGTCATGGAGAGGTTTAGAGCCACCGAGCCTCACCAAGCTACACACTTCTGTAATATTACATTGTCGTTTTGCAAACACTTTTATCCAAATTGACTTGGAAGTGAGGTATAAAGCAAGCAAAAAGCTAAATCAGTGAGAAGGCATTAAACAGTGAGTGCTATACGGTTAAATGTTTTTTGTCCTGTGAGGTGTTAAGCACACAATGGATTATTATTATTATTATTATTATTATTATTATTATTATTTTTTTTTTTTTTTTCTGCATAGGACGCTGCAGAAGAGTTCAGTCTTCAAGAGCATATGACTATTTCAAAATATTTCATTCTGTATAATTTACTCCAAGGACCTTCAGATTTTTGTCATGAAAGTTGGAGATTAAATACTTATTTTGAGAACTTGTTACCTGTGCTTTTTTTGTTTTTATTTATTTTTTTTAATGTTTGAACAAAAAAGGAAAAAAGTAATGAAATTGTCAAAGAATTACATTTTTATTTAAAAAAAGTTCGTCTCACTAATTCAGTTACTTGGATGCAGATTGTCTATGATCTAGTAGAACCCTAACGCTCTTTTTCAATCTTGTGTTGTGCTTACAGCGGTTATTGCAGGTGGAGTGATCGGCTTCATCTTTGCCATCTTCCTCATCCTCCTGTTGGTGTATCGCATGAGGAAGAAGGATGAAGGCAGTTACGACCTTGGAGAACGAAAGCCAAACAGTTTGGCCTACCAGAAAGCCCCCACTAAGGAGTTTTATGCATAGGCAAGGGATTCAATTTAAAAGGGGATTACCCTAACATTATGGAAAGAATCTGGGATACCGACAGATAATAACATTTTTTTTTTTTTTTTTTTTTTTAAACAAAGAAAGTCAAGAAATTATGTTTCAGGAAATAGTGCTTTTTTCCTTTATGTTAATGTATTGTTCCTTTCTCTTTTGGAAATTCACCAGAATTTTATAACGTCCATGTATTCTTTTATGTAATATAATCTCTAAATGGCATGTAAAAAATTACTTGATATCTATCCCTGAGGAAACCACCAGTGCTTTCAAGCTGTGTGACAGTCATCATCTGAGATGTAAAAAAAAAAAAAAAAAAAAGTTAAATGCACAAAAAAATTACAGGAATTTAAGTATTATTACGGGATGTCTAAAGTTATTTTAAGGTACACTTCAGTAATTACTTTCAGATTGGACAGTTGCCTTTATTATAGTTTATATGGTTATTTAATCTTTTCTTTTAAATATGTTAAGACAGCAGGAAATGTAAACACTTTCCCCTCAGGTTTTTTTTTTTTTTTTTTTTTATTCCAGTTTTAAAACCATAGAAAAGTATATTTTGTATGTAGTCGAGTAACAAACTTAAATTTTGCATTTATTTTCAAAGTTATATTTTAAAGAAACTGTAAAGGATTCAAAAGGAGACTTGAATCTCTGCCGTGTGTCTCAGTTTGCCTGTTCATGTCAAGTTCCTGAGTTTAAAATGCTTGGTGGTAGAATGCTGGTCCTACTTTTTGTTTCAAAACCTTGTATAAGGCCAAAAAAATGAAATAACCTTCTATTTTTCACTGTCCCAAAGGTTGCCAAAGTTAAATATACAGCATAAATTGTTGTTTTTACTTTTTTCATTGCTGTTGCAAACGTCATCCTCTTAGCAGTAAAATGCGTCACACAAACTTTCACACCAGTATGCAATTATATTCTTGTATTTCTTTATTAAAAAAAAAAAAAAAAGACAGATCCCTTTGACAGGTTATAGCCACACAATGTACGTGTTACTCCGTGTTTTTGCCCTTTCACAGCTGTTGTGAGTGCGGATCATTCAGTACTGCCGTATTTTATTTTACAGAGCTGTGTTGTTTCTTAAATGGTATTGAATTTAAAAAAAAAAAAAAAAAAAAAAAGGGATATATGAGCTGAGAGTAATGAATCCCAGACATGTTTAACGGCATTCTAACCATTGCTGCGCGTAGCAAGTTTTATTTTGTATGAAAAGCAGCAATTTTCACATCAAAGGCTTGTTTGTTATACAAAAATTTACAAATATATATTTACAAATGTTATGAAGTCTAACAAGTGCCTTCCATTCTGAACTGTGCACCTTCCTGTGTAAACTGTGGCGGACAAACCAGACAGTATTTGTATCAGTAATCTGACACACTGCTGAATAAATATTGTGGCCTAAAATGGATTCTGATTATTATTATTTTTTTTTTTTTCCCCCGATATCTTCAGCATAGATGAGCGCCATCCTCTTGGCAATACTGTAGCTATGCAGTGAGACATTGATTCGATAAGGCATCTGAAGGCTTCTTCAGGGCTGCTGTTCCATGTTGACACCAGAGTTTCTCACAGAGCACCATGGGTACTCTGAAGAATCTGTATGGCGAGCCCGTCGGTCAAGGAATTCCCACAGATGCTCATTAGGACTGACATCTGGTGAACACTGTGGCCGGCACAGTTCGCTGTCACTGTAATCCTCTTCTCTTTTATTCACCAAAGACCTTGAGCTGCCGTAGTTTGCAACGGCTACCTTGGGTGGACATCTACTCTGAAGACCCATACAAAGCAGGGTTTGTTGGGTAGTGGTCCCTGACACAGCCCTAGATGTTCCTTGATTAAGCTCCTTGATCTGTAGATGGTCTTGGATTGTACAGTTTGTTGTCCACATGTTCTCACCCTTTGGTCAATAGTGCACAATTGTACCATTCTCAAATTCAATTGGGTCACGTCCTTTGCCCGTTTTGACTCGCAGCTGCTATCGGTCAGCATGACACTGGCCTTTAATATCCCCTTTTACCATTTGTATCTGCAGTTTGATTGCTGGGAGGTACCAATTATCCTTGTAGATCTAGATATATAGATCTTAATATTTCACAAGTAATTAAAAAATACACAATACTAGTTAGAACACGATTGTTAAAAATTGTATCTTTCACGTTGCTAATACGACTCAACTCTTTTGCCGTTGAAGACATGGAAATTGTTTAACGCAATATAAATAGTCCGAACAGATTTATATCTGAGAAATTAAGAACCATGTCTCTACAGTATTGAATCATTGCTAGTTTCTAGCGATGTCCGCGGTCGTAGCTTTAGTCCCTCGTGAGCCACCGTACATTGTTTGGATAGTTGTCATGCTTAAACTTGTAACATATTAAATTTTAAGTTTGCATTATGAAGCTGAGGATTCTATAAGTTAAAAAGGTACGTTCCAATAATATATTCTAGACATTTTAATTGTAAGACTTTTGCAGTAACGATAGTCCTATTTATAACAATTAACAGTATGTTCTTCCTGATTCTTAAACACTGATCTTCTTATTCCTAATCTTAACATGTGGAGTTAGTTTCGTATTCAGTCAGGCTGTTGATTAAAAGAGCTCCACCGTAACCACTGTTCTTATAACTGAGCACCTTTTCATAAGACCTGCAAATCTGTACATAAATTTGTAGGGTCGTCCGTAGCACAGTAGTAGTACACAAGGGAGAAGCCTTTCTGCATAATTAAGTTCTTGCATTAATCTTATACAGTGTTTATTGCACCACGTTATTACTACCAGCCTGTTGGCTCCGAGTTTTGAATCGTTTCATAACTGCTAACCGCGATTTTGTGACTTACAGCAATGCATACAGAGAGTTTAGTTGACGCTAGACTGCACTAAAGTAAAATGAATGTGAAAATAATACGGGCTTGGTCGCTGTTTCCACTTGAAGGGTTTCACATGACTGTTTTATTTGTTTGGCAGAAACATTTGTATGAAATATTAAAGGTCAGTTAAGTTAACTGAATTATGTGTGTATGTGAAATAACCTTGAAGTTGTAAATTACACCACAATATACTGTGCAGGCATAACTATAACAGACAGATGATTAGCAATAAGGTTTTTGTTTAGCCTACATTTCCAAGCTTGTCTTCTCTATTCATTTAGTATTTATGATTATATTGTACATGCAAAACACATTACTGAAGATACAACCCCAATTCCAAAACGGCTGGGACGTTTTGTACAATGCAAATAAAAGCATAATGCAATGATTTATAAAACCTTTTTGGCATAATATCCATAGAATACTGCACAAAGACAACATATTTAAAGTTGAAACTGATCAGCTGTATTGCGTTTTGTAAATAAGTTATTATTGTGAATTTGATGGCTGCAACACGTTTCAAAAAAGTTGGGACAGGAGCAATGAAACAATGAAAAAGTTTAAAGCAAACCGACTGAAACGTTTCATAGATAAACAGTTTAATCAGTAAGAGGTGATGGTCATGAAAGAGGCATTTTTGAAAGGCCCGATCCTTCAAAGGCACGTATGGGCTGAGGTTCGCAAATATGTGCACAGCTGCATGGGAAAATAGTCAATAAGGTCGATCAGTCCCTTTTTTGGAATAGGGGTCGTATTTTATCGTGTCTTTTATGTTTATTACAGTGTATTACATATTACTTAACAGTAAAAATGGCGCTGTTCGAGTATCACTTTTTCCATTGCTTATGTGGGTCCAGTTGGAAATAATTTAACACTGCAAGTGCTTTATATAACACTGCCATTTTTGCTGTGTTCGTTATGATGAAAGTGTACAATTAGTTGTTTGTCAGCACAGGTTCTATTCAGCTGTATGTCAGTACATGCTGACACACGAAGACACTCGTAACCGCTGGAAATGGAATACACTTCTGCTTAACGCATTACTCAGAGTTGTAAAAATCTGAGCCACGTTGTTTTGTCTCCACGTTAATTTATAACCCAAAAGTTTGTGTCGATTATGATTATTTCATTCCAGACTTTGCACAATATCTTTCTTTTGCTTAGACATACTAGACTCAGCATTTTCTGTGAAATTTGAAGTGGTGTCACGCTGCAGGAGTTATGTATTTTATGGTCTCCTGGGAGGGCGTTTATTGAGTTTTAGGTGACAGGCTATGAGCTGACTTCTTTAGGGGGAAAATTCATCAACACATTTTCTGTAGCTGCTTCTTCAGTTAAGATCTTGGTAATCAGGAACCTGTGCTGGGATGCTGAGGGCATGCAGCAAAGCTCAGCCTGAATCAATGCCACGTGTAATCAACATTTTCCTCTGTGTCAAGATGAAGAACATGGTGCCAGTGTTCCTGTTCCTCTGCCTCGTGGCCACGTTACCGCTCAGCAACTCCAAGCCAAGGCAAACGGGGAGCAGAAACATCAGAGACATCTCACAGGAAGTGACCAGGTACACGGATGTGGCCAAAAAGATCATCGACCTGGCTGTTTACGGGAAAGCGCAGAACCGTTCCTATGACAAACTGGCTGCCTTCACCGACACAGTGGGAAACCGGGTCAGCGGCTCCAAGAACCTTGAGCTGGCAATCAAGTACATGTACAGTGCCCTGAGACTGGACGGGCTGGAAAACGTCCACCTGGAGCCCGTGAAGGTCCCACACTGGGTGCGCGAAGAGGAGAGCTGTGTGATGCTGAAACCTTGGAAACACACGCTGTCCATCCTGGGCCTGGGCAGCACCATAGCGACTCCCAAAGGAGGTACGTTCAGCAAGTGTAAGCTTCACAACAGCAGCCTATTACTGTGGATGAAGCATGGTGGCTTGTCATGTGACATCAAGTCACATGGCATGACCTCATTTTCTATTGGTCAATTAGTTGAGGTGTTGTGGAGTTGGGCAAACATACTTTTAGGACTTTTTATTGAGGTATGTTCACTTAATTCTTGTCCTTGCCAGCCTGTCCGGCTGTACGTTTCATTAGTTAATATCAGTGCATACTTCATGACATTCAAATGCCACGCCACCTTAGTAGAAGAGAGCATGGGTGAAGCAGAGATGAGCAGGTGAGTTCTCTGTGTGCACCTAAACAAGCGTGAAGGCTAGCAGGATTGTCCTCGGATAACCACACAGAAAGACGCTGTGTCTGTTTAAACATAAAGGAAAGACTTGGCTTGCTGTTGAAATGCTTCAGAATATATGTACAGTGCTCTCTTGCTTTTCTTGACCTTCTTGCAGGTATTGAAGCCGAGGTTCTGGTCGTGGAGTCATTTGATGAGCTTAAGAGAAGGGCAGATGAGGCCAAAGGAAAAATAGTGGTGTACAACCAGCCATTTGTCAGCTATGGGGAGACTGTTCAGTACCGAGCCTTCGGGGCGGCCGAGGCTGCGAAAGTAGGAGCTGTGGCCTCCCTCATCCGCTCCATCACCCCATTCTCCATCAACAGGTTAGCAATGTGTCGTAATCAGGCTGTACTCATCAACAAGGGTTGCTTCAAAGCAGCTAGCAGCCTTACATATTCACATAACTATGCTGTCCTACATTTTTACTTGACTGGGCAGTGACTGGAGCAGTTCGGATTTTTGATGTAGCAAAGGTCCAAAAGATTTTCCACACTTAAAATGATCATAGGCAAGTGTGTGATTCTGAATCCTTGCCTACCTTGACAGATGATTTTATGAGACTGTGTGCAGGTATGTGTAGTTTTAAAATTTTATGTAGGGTTTTTAGGGGGACATGCAGGATCAGTGGTAAGCACCATTGCCTTGACAGAGGGTTTGAATCCCACCTCTGCTCTCTGTGCATGGAGTTTGCATGTTCATCCTGTGCTTCAGAGGATTCCTTCAGGTACTCAATTTACTAGATTACTAGATTTCCTTACCAAGTCCAAAGGCGTGCATTGCAGGCTGATTGGCATTCCCACATTGTCCATAGGCTGATTGGGTGTGTGGCTGTGTGTGCAGTTGTATCCTGTGATCCTATCCATGGTGTCTCCCATGACCCTATACAGGATAAGTGGTTTGGAAAATGAATGAACATTATTTATTTTTGAGAAAAATATATTTTTTTCTAAGAATATCAAAATGTGTGCCTTGTGCCTCTGTTAAACAGGCTCATTTCTTGTTGGAATCACAGTTATATTTTATCCATGCTTCTTTTCTTTAGTTAAATTGTAGTTTTTTTTTTTCCCCCTTCCCAGTGCTTGCCCTTGCCTGAATTCGCTGTTATTCTGGCACATTTTGTTAGACCTGTTTTGTTAACTGTAAATTTTTCTGCTGGGCTTGCGGTATATCAGCCCACACACAGGTTGGCAGGACTACCAGGAGGGCGTGCCCAAAATTCCCACCGCGTGCTTGACCGTTGAGGATGCCCAGATGATGGCCAGGATGGCTCGACGAGGCCAGAGGGTCGTGGTCCGCCTCTCTCTGTCGGCCCGGACGCTACCGGATGCAGACTCCTTCAACACCGTGGCGGAGATAACGGGGCGGGAACACCCGGAGCAGGTACGTACTGTATGTGTGTGTGTGTGTGTGTGTGTGTGTGTGTGTGTATATGTGTGCGCGTGCGTGCGCCGCTCTGTTCAGGCCACGTTGGGCCTTTTTCGGGGTTTTCCAACTTCAGCGTTGAACACATAAAGTGAGGTGAATGAAAAGGCCTTTTCACAGAGGAACATTATTCTGTTCCTCTGATAGTTTACTCGGCTGAATTTGATTTATTTTCTTAAATCCTGATTTATTATGTTAAGGCAATTAGTCTTCCTGTCCATAAACCCAGTTTGGGTAAGCATGCCCGTGACCTTTGTATCGCTTGTGGTTTATAAGGATGCCTAGACATGAGAGGAATCCAGAATATTGCTTTAATATATTTCTCATTGAAGGAGAAGTCACAGCAGACACACCTGTGTTTGCTAGGTGTCCCCCATGGTTCAGATACCGCTGCGTCAGCTGGGAGCCTTGCCGAACAGATCGTCTTGACATCTGGACAAGTGTGTCTGCCGGCAGCATGTCCTTTCATAGCAACAGTGCTGTGGGGAGCACGGCTTTATTCTTATTGAAAGACAGATGGTTGCGAGACCATACAGAGGAACAAGTGGCTGTTCTTGACCTCAGTAGCAATAAGAGGAACTATCATGCTGAAGTTCCAGTTCAAAAGTTTACTTTTCAAGTGTGTTTTCAGACTGTGGTGGCAGCACTGCTGACTCAGCTTCAGGTGGGTCGTTGCTGTCCAACACTCAGACCTGCCTCGGTGTAATGTGGTTCTGTGGTCTTTTTGAGTGGAAAGCAGCTGTCTCTGGAGGTTCTGAAATAGGGTTTCCTACCACATAATCCTTTCCGTCCTGCCGTATGGAACACGCACCTTGGCCACAGAGAATATGGAAAGTCACACATCTCCGCGCCGCGCGCGTGATTGATCGATGCGTAATGGAGATGTGCTGTGTTGTGTCAGGAGAGCGTGGCTGAAGCCAGAAAAAGTTAAACTGCCAAGATGGTTATTTTTATGCTGTTCTTTACATGGGGGAGGGGGGAAGGAATAGTAAATGATGTGAAAGTTTGAATTGCAGCCTGAAGGCATTAATTTTACTTATTTGTACAGCTGAATGTTTGCTGTGGCCATTCAGGTAAGGTTCCAAGCTGAGGGGTGGGACTTTTTCTCCAGGCATTTAGAACTACCACCCCTTGGTCAAAAGCCTAACACTGTATCCATACCAATCATAGCAGTAGGCGCTGATTCGAGCTCCGTCTCATTATAACTCAGAGCATGGCAGTAAATATCCACTTTGCACTATTCTTTTTTATGGCACTCAGCTGAAAGAGTTCAGTGTTTAACTAAAATGTTTTTGGCTGAGTTTTTTTTCATATTGTTGGCAAATAACTCTTAATAATACCATAGCAGTTAACTTTATGTGCTTACTGTGCAAGAAGATGAAAATAATAGGGTATTAATTAACCTAGCATTGTGAGGAAGTCTAGAAGCAGGGGGAGTGTTAGAGAAGGTGTGTGTATGTGTTTGTGTGTGAGTGTGTTTGTGCGCGTGCGCACTGTATATGTGAGATTTTTGGATGTTAAAACATTTGGGATATTTCTAGAATGTTCCTGTGGCTATGCCCTGCGTGGCATATCAAATCCCAAATGTCACATGTAAGTAATTTATTTTCAGGCTAATGGTACAAAATGAGATGGGAGAAACTTCAGGCAACAGTCAGTTGTTTCTGATTCTGTACCTCTAGTCAGTCTTGTGGAATGGAGAGAAATGCATGTCCCATAGCTTATACAGAGACAGGGGTAGCCTGGCTGTCATTGCCAGACCTACTGCACTGAATGGTGTGAAGCAATCCTGCTGGGAATAGTGTGAAATCACACTTGCTCACTAGACTGCGTGATTTCCCTTCCCATATTCCTGTGTTAACCCTGACCTTTAATTGTCCTCTCTCTTATCTGAGACGCCTCTTTCTACATGCCTCTGACGCCTTCTCAACCAGGTTTATAAAAGATTCAGTATGTCTGAAACAATTAACAAATGTTTGTACAAACCTGGTGTGAAGCACAACATCATGCAGCCTTTTGTGTTCAGATATATTATTACAAAAGGTGAAAACAGAAAACCTAACTTGTAAGGAATCTGTTTCTCAGTTCAACTTTGTAGCTTCACTGAAATATTTTCTCCTGCTTGTTCTGGGATGTGAAGCGTGTCTTTGTGTTGAGGGTAAGAACAGGTGTGCGGCCACCCTCCTCCCCTCGACAGCTTCTTCTGGTTACTGGCTGGAGTTCCTGTTTAGGACAGGCCTGCGTCTTCTGCCTTGTTCAGCGCCGTACATGGTCTTTGTTGACAAATAATGTGGCCGACAGCCTAAACAGCGCGCCTTAACATAAATAACTGAGATACAAACATCATACTGAATTTTCAAAACATGCCATGTGTTACCCAGCTATGATGAACTCCAAAATACGTGATTTATTTTTCTTGCAGTCTGTAGCTGATGTTGGCCATATGTGTTCTTACGGTTATTTCTTCCAAAAGTATAGATGTTTCTTACAACCAGCCCTCGTTTACACAACTCTGGGGGGAATGCACTTAAAAACTAGAGCCATTACGTTTCTCAAATATTCATAAATTATGGAAACACTGTCACATATTACATTAGAAAAACAGACTTTTTTATGTTGAATGCAAATATTTGCTGTTTGAAAATAAAAGGTACATTCTTTTCTTGTAGGCAATTTATTTTTGACAAATTTTTTATTTTGTGCTGTGTGTGTGTGTGTGTGTGTGTGTGTGTTGATTTTTTTTTTTTTTTTGGTGCTATAGCGCAAATGTTATTGCTTGACATCCAGGCTTAAGTAAAATGTTAGAACTTGAAATGATTAGTATTAGTAAAATTGAATTGATCCACCATTGAGAGTAAAAAAAACTGAGCCTGCAAAGTTAAGAGCAGAGAGCAGGGGGAAGTAAAAGGAGAGCTACTGCCCCGTATGTGCAGCAGGGAAACCGGCGACTTGAACCCTGTGTTGAAGCCACACCTTCTGCCAGGGTTTAGCTACTCCAGCACATTTAAACACATTTAAAACTGCATTTCTGGTTGACTGAATATTGCGTATCGTAACCTGTTTGATGCATATCTGTTTAGGGAACTTCACATCATCTTTCCTGTTCTGAGAAATTCTGCTCGTGGTAAATGTGAGTGTTAGTCACACTCCTGAATTAAACATGAAGTCATCGATGAGCTATGTGGCAACATTCTTAAGAAATTTTGATAAATGTAAGAAAAAAAAATGGTAACTGAAATTAAGTAACTAAGTTACTTTGAGGCCTGATGCTGCCTGACAGGCCCACCAGTACATAGCTCTGATCTTTGGTAAAATGTTGTTTATTGTGCCCTTTTAAAATGTTTTGTAATTGCTTAATATGAGGTAAATGTTAAGCGTACTCCTGGGTGATGAGATCTGTCTTCCTGAAATTAGAGGTGTTTACAATATACTTGTGTTGAGAACCACATTTCATTCAGTTTAAAATTCAGTTTATCTTTATATTGCACCTTTCACAACAGTGCGGCCCATTTAACATGAGTGAATAAAATAAATACTACACAGGTCAAGTTAAAAGCAGATGACAATGGAGGAGACGCACCAACAATTCCATAGGGTCTACCCATGGGTGTGCTAACATTATGCATGTCAAAATAAAGGTGATAACTATCCTAACTCTAAACTTCAATATGAAGTCCATCCAGGTGTCAGGTATAAGTATAGAACTTCTCTGGAGGGTGATAGGGTTGCAGTTTAAACATCTCGGGAAACTACAGTTTTCACTTGCGTTAAAAACTGATTTTATTTTTATGACAGCAGAGAGGAAATATTTTTTTTATATTATGCTTCTGAATATGGTTAACCCAAAATTTTTAACACACAACATTACAGTAGCAAATTATAAATATTTTAAGCAGTATACCAAAACACTGGTTACACTCAAATGCACTTCAGTGTATAAGCGTGTTGCTTAAGATGAAGGCACACTTTCGATCCTTCTGTAAGTCACTTCTGTGCGTGGTGCTCGGACAGACTTCGACTCTTAAATTACGTTCTGTGTGAAACCTCTGATTTTAGCAAAATGTTCATCTTTGCCAACTTCTCTTTCAACATAACCTCCCTGAGATGGAAATTTAGAGTTCAGTGGCACTGGCTGCATGGCAACAGTTTGGCGAAATTGTAGCGCTTACTTTGCCATGCGGGGAGGTGAGGCAGAGGCCTCGGGCAGCACTGCAGCCGCGCCATGGTCATGTCCCGCACTGCAAGAGTGGTGATGTCACCTCGACTTTTGGCCCAACCAGCCAGCTAGCATCAACGTCTGCCTCCGCTTCCCCTTTCTGTCAATGACACGCAGGACAACTCTTGCACATCCGCAGGCTTGCCGTGTACTTCCTTGGAAGTTGTACCCATGCATTAAGTCAGCCTTTTTGCTGCACTGCGAACGCGTTTCCACTAAGTTACTCACTGTGCTCGAAATCGAGTCAGCCACCCATGGACAAGTAAGCAAGGGATGCAAAAGCTAAAAAAAAAAAAAAAAACATTCAACACAATAAGCTTTTTTGCGAAAACCACAAGCGTTCCGCTTACTGATTTCTCTTTTGTCCTCAGATTTTACATCTGTGTTTTGTGTTGTGTGCTAGTGCTGATGTGTTATAATGGTGCCTTGTATGTGCAAGGTTAGGTGCAGCTCACGTTGACTGTTTTTGACTTCGAGGTGGTGCTGCTCAGCGGACATTTGGACAGCTGGGACGTGGGTGCAGGGGCCATGGATGACGGGGGAGGGGCAGTGATCTCCTGGGAGGCTCTTTCTCTCATCCGGGACCTGGGTGAGTGACGGGGTTCTCTGCGCCTCAAGCTGACCCTTCAAACGCTGTGTTCAGCACTGTCCCTCGAAACGGTGTGTCCAACAATGTCTCCCAAAGATATGTGTGCATCAAGGGTATTATCCATCCAGTAAAGAAATCTTGCTATACAGTTGTCCACATTTTCTGTCATGGGATTTTTTTTTTACATAAAGGTCAAAGAAAGGCAAACCAAACAAGAAGCATGAAGAGTCCTTCCAAAAATCATCCCATATTTTTTGTGTTATACAGGAGGACAGTAAGGCCAAAGCACTACCAGACATAGAGACGTCGACAAACGATATTCACGATAAACCCGTTTTCTTGGTGAAGAACCAAGCACAACCACATGTGGACGCTTAGCAGTAACTGCAGCCGACTGTATCCAAGTTAAATGGCTCAGATCACTATAGCTGGAACTTAGGCTTTTTTAAACAATCTGTTACATTTTGTTTTGTTTGCTGCACAGCCTTCTGCTTGGAACGTTCATTCTGTTGACATGACAAGCACGTGGTCCTCTAGAAATAACAAGTCCAACCACTGTTGTTGTGTATCTTCAGGCTTCTTCTTCAAAACAGATGACCGGATTTATTCCATGATAAAGTAATTGCGTATTTTGCTTTGCTCTGCTGAAAGCGTAGATTTTGCCACATGATTCCATTTACAAGATCAGCATGGAAAAACCAAACCTCATGGTTTCCGTTTCGTTCCCCTTCTTCAGAAGTAAAAATCCATGTAATTGTTCTGCGGAAAGCTACCTGCGACATTTTTGTGTTAAATTATCAGTAGAGTGAAAATGATAACAGACTTTTAAAATGGGTTAAATTAAGGTATGAATAAAATCTGAATGTGAATCAATGTTTGCTTGTTTAAAATCTTGCATATCTGGGTGTGATCATGGTCCCGAGCACTCGGGTCACTGAAATATGAGGTGGCCGTTGTGGTCTGAAGTTAAATGGCGACATCACCTTTGTTCCAGTAGTTCTTGCATACCTATTTCAGCATTGTCTATATTTAGTCTGCCGAGGAAGGGTTGGATAGCCAGATGAACCCTGAGGATTTTTTCCCCCATTTACTTATAATGGATTGAAATATGTAAAAATTTAACTAACTAAATTGACAATCCAGAATGTACTGCCTGCTAAAATTCAACATTTGTGCTGTGATGATTTGGACTACAGTCACTGTTTAAATCTACTTGTGTGTCATTTAATTTGAGGGTTAAGCAGAAAAAGAGGCTTGGGATCAGGACCTGGAACAAGTGGGTGTGAACAGTGAATGTTCTTGCAGGCTGACAGTTAGTCTAATTGTCACCCAGGAGAATCACCCCCCCACCCCCAACCCTCATAATACATAATGCTTGGGCTACTTTTGTCAAGGGGAGGAAGGTGGTTTTGGGGTCTGTGATACAGCGGCAGGTGATGGGGAGAAAACCAGTGAAGGCGTTTTGCGGGTTTCCTGCTGAACATGTGGAACATGAGCTTTCTGGAGCAGAGGGTCAGACCCGGCCCACGTGAGGGAAGCGGAGCTGGGCTGGAATTCCCCTCGGTGCCAGCTGGCCCTTTTGAGCCTAGATGGCACTAAAACCGAACCGTGGCTTTCATGGGCCAGCTGGTTTTTAACTATCAGCCCCTTAAAGTACAGCTGAGAGAGGCAGACTGTGAGAAGACAAAGTCCCCATTAATGGGAAATTTAACCCTAACCTACAGTGCTGGCAGACATTGTGCTTTGCAAGTCATAGATAAGATCAGTATATTGGAAAATAATGATACCCTACAGTACGTTCTGTAAACTTCCAGAATGTTTTCTAGGGTATCATTAAGTTGGGTCTCATTTTTTGTCTGGGACTCAAAGTTCTTGTGTTTTGACATGCAGTTGAGGCATAGCTAGTGTACTTGTGGTTAGGGAAAAAAAATGAAACTGCTGTGTATTTTTTTTTTACTGGACTGTATTGAACTACAGATAGGCTTCTTGCTGCTGTCTGACTGGGTGATGCACACTGTTAATCCCGTTGTTAGATCCATGTAAACTAAGACAGATTTTTTTATGCTAACCAAGTGCATTCTGTGCTCCACCAGTGTTACCTTGTGTGTCGACCCTCCTGTGCCCTCATGTCAGCTGCTCACTGTATGGCCGTTTCTTTACCTGTGTGATAACTGTGCCCACTGCCCTCCCTCCCTTGATCCTTAGACAAACGGTGCCTGCAGGGCGGTTTGTCCCATGACCTTTATGGTAACTGTGCCTGCTGTATCGACCATCCTGTGCCCTTGTGCTAACAGTGCCTGTGTGGTGATTTGTCCCATAATTGACATGGTAACTGTGCTTGCTGTGTTCCCCCTCCTGTACCCACTGGCTGGTTTGTCCCATTATTGTCATGGTAACTGTGCCTGCTGTATCAACCATCATGTGCCCTTGTGTTAACTGTGTCCGTAGGGTGGTTTGCCCCATGATTGTCATAGTAACTGTGCCTGCTGTGTTCCCCCTCCTGTGCCCTCGTGCTGACTGCGCTTGCTGTGTCGACCATTCCCCAGGTCTCCGGCCCAGGAGGACACTGCGAGCTGTGTTGTGGACTGCAGAAGAGCAGGGTGGCATTGGAGCAGCCCAGTATTATCAGCTTCACAAGGCAAGTTCACCTGCCCACCTAAATTCTAACTTTCTTTTCTTCTTTGTCTTTTATATGATGTTAAAAGATTATTATATTAAGCACACCTGTAACCTTAGAAATCAGTACGTCTGTTATACAAACCATAAATACTAATACATGTGCACAGTACAGTTCAGAGACCCCAGAGTTATCTTGATGATGATGATGATGATGATGATGAAGGGGCAGGGAGAGTCTTGGCAAAAGCAGGAAGGTCAGTAGGGCATAAGATAATATTAATGATAGCTTACAACCAAAGACAAACACCCTTTACACACACTATGGTGAATAGTTTTGAGCTTTTAGAAAGTGACACTAAAACCAAGTGCTCAAAATCTCAGTGGTAATGAAAAGTACACAAATGTCATGTGGGTAAGAGGCAAAACATACAAACAACCTTGCAGTGGTGATCAAGGCTCTCTTTCATCTGAGACGCCACAATGCTTTTAGATTTTAGTGACTTGAAATTGTTGTTTCTTCCATATTTTTTTTTCCCCCATTTGGCTTATATTAGGTTTGGAGTGGTTTTTGAGTTGGCTTGTAATGGCGTGAAACAATTTTCCCATTTAAATTAATACAATGGTATGTTAATTATCTGCATATTTTCAGGAGCACATTACGTGTGGATGAGATATTGCTATATATGTAAATAAATAGTAAATATTTATGAAAAACAGGGCTAAACTGGATGGGATGAATGTGTTCAATTGTGCTTAACTGAATAGCGAATAGCTGTTTTTTATACACCCTTTAATTAGAAATAAGTTTAATTGGTTCTAAGGGTTTGGATGGTGGCAGCAGTTTTCAGTACTGCACACAGAGGCAGCAGGTCCAGCACTTTTGATGTCGTTATTGTCCTGAAGACTCCTGCTTTCTATCAGAAATGATGTAATTGCCCGAAGTCACAAATCCATTTTAATGTAGTCTTTTTTGCAGGCTTTTAAAAAATAAATCATAGACCACACATAGGTTTAATATGGCACCAGAAGGCTATATACTGATACTAAGAAACCAGACACTGTTTCACTATGAGTATTGTGGTTAATATCCGTGCCATAAAATGTCTCATAAGGCAGCCGTTTTGTGTGTTCCTTTGTATTTGACCAAGCAAAAAACGTAGTGTTAAAATTTAGCTGGATCGTATACAAATTAGACGTCAATGAAGAAAAAACAAATAGTTGTTTTTAGCAATGTTTATTTGGTCTTATTGTTTATCAGCCAAGCCGTACAGTTTTATGGGGGTTTCGGCACTGCTCCGCATGCTGATCTGCTGAATTGAATGGAGGAGGCTTTATTAGGTGTGGCCCCCTTCCCACACACTCTCATGTAAGCCGTCACTCCTGTCAGCGCCCGTGGCGCCTCTGCACAATGACATGTGACATACGATGCGTACTGTGACATGAGGTCTTGCAAAGGTGTTTGAAAGTGTGCCTCTGGTTCTGCATTTATATAAAGTGTGAGAAAGGAATTTCACATATGCAAAGCTGTCAAAATTGACTTGTTTGTTCCGCTTTTATCCACTTGTGGTACGTTCTGCCCTCTTGTGACGAAATGAATGAACAACGCTTTGGCATCGTAGCACGCTAATCCTGCAGCAGTCACTGCATCGAATGCAGGGAGAGCCGCACTTTCCTTGCATGGAGGAAGCGGGTTCATTAATATTTTTACCTTGCATGTGCGCCTCATTCGCTGAGCCCAGCATGTGTGTTTGCATGAATAAATGAATAGAGGTGCGTAGCTGTACTGGTTATAGCCCTGTTCAAAGCAGTTAACAGTCGTTCATATCCCTGCTCACCTACACTCCCTCAGTGCACACCTGGGAAGGTAAATTTACCCTCCAGCTCCACCATGTGACATAACATGTGATGTACAAATATGGCTTCTACAGGCTTTGTCTGAGACAATCTCCCGCTGCAGGTTGCCTCGTGTTTAGTCTTGTTGAACGTTTTCGCCCCTTTCACTTCCTCATCTCACCGGGCCATTGTCCCAACTTCACTTCTTCCAGGTTAATATCTCAAACTTTGACCTGGTGATGGAGTCGGACTCAGGCACCTTTAGGCCCCTGGGCATCCAGTTCACAGGCACCGAGCAGGCGCGGGCTATCATGAAGGAGGTGATGAAGCTCCTGGAGTCCATCAATGCCACGGCGCTGGAGGAGAATGGCGAGGGCACGGACATCGAGCAGTGGATGCAGGCTGGAGTGCCAGGTAGTAAGGTCACACTGAGCTTTCACCTGAGAGTGCTGTCAGTTTGTGTCACTCTCCAGCACCACTGTGGAGATCACACCTCCAACCCTCACTGTGCATCAGGCTGCTGTAGTATGCTGTCACTCAGGTTTCAGAGGCAACATTCTTGGTCAACCAGCAACTTACGGAAGAATACACTGAGACTATGCATAAATTATGTTGTACTTGCAGCTAAAACGTAATGAGCTTTTCAACCAACAGGTGGCAATCACACGCCATTCGTTAAAATTCCCCCGTCAGTTATTCACTTTGCACCATAACAGAAACAAGCTCTCTCACTGGGCACCCACAGGCCCCATCATGCGAGAACCTCAATAATAATCGATAAAAGAAAATCCGGTTCCTGTGTACATTGTCTGCTACATTTTACTGCAAACACACCTAAATGGTTTAGAATCACGACATGAGAGCTTTTGTTTTTTTTTTCTCAACAAAATAGCAACGTTACAGTATGTATCGAAAGTTTCTATGAAATTTATGTCTCAATTGCCATTAGGAGCAATACATCTTCAAACTCAGATTTATAAAGTGCCAAATTCTTTTGCATCTGATACAAGACTCAAAAAATAACGTGATATATAAAAGAAAGCCATAGTATAGAGCAGGGGTAGCCAACCGTGGTCCTGGGGGGCCCCAGCTGGTGCAGGTTTTTGCTTCAGCCAATTTCTGCTTTTAATTAAATCTTAATGTCATTTAAACACTTTTTTTGTGTTATTACAGTGTTAATCCAGTAATTCTCAATAAGATTTATTCGGTTTAAATAAGAATTTTAAAAGCATAACAAAGACTTACTGATGTTGCTTAATTTTTTAAAACATGTTTTAACAGATTTGGTACATTTTAATCCATTTGTTGTTAATAATCATTTAAGTCGCTGCTTAAGCATTCTGTGTTATCTGTCTTATTGGCACCTGTTTCTGCTATTCATTAATTATGATGATTCAAATACAGTTAGTAATGACAGGTTTGGATTAAAGACCTTGATGAATTATCCGTATATTTTCTGCTATAATTCTGCAGATATAGAGAAATCATAATGTGTGCTTTATAATTATTTTACTGACCATAAGGCACAAGAGACTCACTTCTAACTTTCAATAATTTAAAACAACTAAGCACAGACAAATTATCATAGAGAACGAGGATAAACAATGATATAATTAATGTTTAATTAAGACAGTGGGCAAATTAAATTGACAGAACTGACCTGGTATAGAGGCTTCTTTTTTTGAATGTTCGTGAACAAAATAAACACATTTGCTCCGGATAAGGTTTACCTTCACCTCATCACAAGGTTTTGCTTGCAATACTGTAGCACGGTTAGTGATGCTGTTGCACACCTGTGTCTTGTGTTGCTGCACTGACCTCTTCCCTGAACGCTCTGCATTGGAACCCAGGGGCAAGCCTGCACACGGCAAACAGGAAGTATTTTTGGTTCCATCACTCGGAGGGTGACACGATGAGCGTGCAGGACCCTGCGGAGATGAACCTGTGTGCCGCCGTGTGGGCCACTGTTGCCTATGTTGTGGCGGACCTGGAGGAGATGCTGCCGCGTTAGGACCCTCGGAGAGGCGCCTGCGTCACCCTGCAAACTTCCAGCACATTCCCAAAACGCAGGCAAAGCACGCAGCATGTGCCTGCAGATGTCACACTGATATGCCCCAGTACCCCCCTGGTTCAGTCAGCTGTGTCCCACACTTCCCGGTTTTAGATGTTGTCTTCCCAGGGTGTGTTTTTCTAGCTCGAAGATTTATGTATCATGCAGTTATCTATATAGATTTAAAATGGTTTTGCACTGAAAATATAGCATCTTTGCACATGAAATAGAATCAACTCATAAAAAAATTGTTGAAATGTGAAAAAGACTTAATATTATTGAAGAATGCACTCCTAATGACTTGGAGAACAGATTAATGATTATGAAAGAAACCTTCCAATAAAAATTGTGTTTAAAGGTTTCAGCCTTTTGGCATTCTGGTCTTAAAACCTTTGGTGTTGTGACTGTTTTGGGATTGTTTCTTATGCCTACAAAACATTGTTTTCAGTGAATCTGTGTGTGTGTGTGTGTGTGTGTGTGTGTGTGTGTGTGTGTGTGTGTGTGTGTGTGCGCGTGTGTAATCTCCACCCCACGGCCACAACTAACACACATTAGCAAGACATGAGCTACATCCTTTCTTTGTTAATTCCAGAATCTTGTACACTTATCGGTTACAAACACTCATGGTCTATTAATGTGTTTTGCTGACATGTACCTTGTTTTTGCTTTAACTGTGCTTCCTCTCTATTGTGAAACATCCAGCATTGATTGTGTCTTGCACTTTGCCTATGTGTGACCCTCTTTCCACTGCACTTAAATGGCAGCAAGTTGGTTAATGGCTAGATGGTAAGGGAGCTATGCAGTAACTCAATAGAAAAGGTACAGAAAGGACTGACAGCAGTGAGAGGGCCCAGACAATTGACTTGTCAGCTTTCCTATTAGCAAGGTTATGTAGAATGTGAACATAAAGGCCATCATACCTCCAGAGTACCATACTGTATTATATGTACTGTCTGATTGGAGACTGTGTGTGTATATAGTGTACAGTGTGTTCAGACTGAAGGCTTTATGGACCTGCAGTTGTATTCCCATTGGCTGCAGCAATAGGGATCCAGGGGAATGCTGAAACAATAACCTCAAATAAGGTATTTTCACCTCCATTTCCTCATTACTTGTTTAGCTACATAACTAAGTAAAGGAAAATATCAAACTCTGTGTGTGCGTGTGTGCACACGTATGTATATACATACGTGTGCATAGACTCTATTGCAATTTATCTTGCACCTTTCAAGACATGCATGTTCTACAAGTACATTGTATTATTGCAGCAATATGATTAGTTCTGTATTCTGATTAAAATAGTTTTACTAGTACTACCCATGAGTTTCAGGATTTGGAAAATCCATCCATTATCTTAACCACTTATTCCTGGTGAGGGTTGCAGGGAAACCTGGAGCCCATCCCAGAGCACAGGGCA
>JABJVR010047285.1:0-28245 GCA_025773905.1 Chitala chitala | reverse complement strand
AGGTTCTGCACTGTAGTGTATTATACATTACAGTGGTTCAGATGCACTGGGCATAAGACCTGTATTGATGTGTTTGTTTGATGACCTTGTTAGACTCACAAACCTGCACTTCCGTTTAATCTGGACACCCTCCCATTTCACAGACCCTCTCATGAAAGAGCCTGTCGGCTGTACGTGATGTGGAACCAAGACCCAACGCAGAACAGCTGTAAACCCAGAGAAGATGCAAGAAAAGATTCACAGGCTAATTAATATCTTCGAAGCCTTACGTCCATTCATCAGAAGCACTGAAGTTGCAAAGGCTTCGTTAGAATTTCAGAGAAGAGGATAGAACACATGGGACAGGATACCCCGGTGCTCCTCTCTGACTGGTGGGATGGCTGACAGAAGAACTCTATGACCTGACAGAATGTCAGCCTGTTAAATAAGCAGACAGAGGTTACCTGGAAGTGTGTAAAAACAACGGAGGCACAGTGTGAAAAGTCTAATATTTTTACAATGTATTATGTAGTTTATTAATTTAATCTTGTGATAATATGCAGGACTTGTAGGTCCTACTCAGTCAGTGAAAATTTAAGTATCGCGTTTGCAATATATCACCACTTATTTTAATGTGTTGATATTTCCATAACGGATGTCTAAATGAAATAACAGACCTTGACTGTTTCTGATTACAAATGAGCTTTCCTCAATAAATGATCACATTAAATTCTGATACCCCAATACAAAAGATGTAATTTGAAAAGAAGTTTATGAATAATATAAAATTAAAAGGGATTAAAATGGTGCCCAATGTAGGTAAAAGGAAACCTAGCCCTTTTTTGGTGATGAATATTCAACACAATACTGAATTCTTGGGCACCCTCCCTGGCATCAGTACCAACTGTAAAGTCATTTATGTTATGAAAAGTTACACACATAATTTATGTTTCCTTACATCTGTGTAGGCAGTTTACGCTTGTAAAATGTCTTGGTTTTTCTGGGACGCCTGGGGGTAAGACACAAGTATGGAAATAAATGTATTTGTACTAAATGGTTATATAAAAACAGAACAGCTGTAACTTAACAAACATTGATCCAACAAATGACCATGATAAAAAATGAACTTTTTGAGGCTCTGCCATAGTTTATGCAACCTTAGCTTTAGTGATAAACTCAGCATATATTTAGTGTACGTGTAAATGTAAGTTTTGCCGTTGAAGGGAACCACAATGGACCTTCAATTTGAAATTGTGTTGTAGGTGCTGGGCAGTTTCTTATCTTTTTTTTTATTACATCTCTGTACAGTCCTTCACGGCCTTTTGTCTGTGAAAGGTACTTTACATTTTTCTTACTTACTTACAGGAGACAGGTGCCTGAATTCTGCAGCAAAGCTGTTAACGCCTGACAGGGAAACACAGGGGCTATGTAAAATGTGGATTTCACAGGCCTCAAACATGGCATTTTAATCTTGCGTGCAGTTCTGTGAATATCAGAAAACAAGACTGCGCTGACAGGGCGCTGTCTTGGTGGCCTGCTGGGAACCGGGCCCAAGGTGAACACACACAAACCAATCTTCCATGTCCATCATCTCTTCATACGCAAAAATGAAGAAAAATGTCACCCTGGCTGTTGTGGATCTGCAGATCGGAATATAGTTAAACACTAAGTATTATGCAAGTGGTGCGTGGGGGGGTGGGGGGGCAATTTCAAAACAGGACAATGAAGGCATTTGCCTACATTTGAATTAACTACACAGGTGAACTGACGACAAGCTGTCCTCTTCTTTCTGGTATGAATAATATTTGACAGTGACAGGCAATTATATTTCCATCTGGCATTCTTGTCTACTATGATCGCACCACTTTTTTCTGCAAGCTACCTGTTTATATATATGGACGTTTCATCTGAGCAGAGCTTGCTTACTGTGGCTCCAGTGGTACCTCAACTGCTGATCTGAATCTGCAATCTACTGGACACAAGCTTAAGGACACGGGCATCTCTGCAAGGTATGTGTGTAGGAAAATGCCTCCTTCCATTGTGAAGTGGCAGACTTCTCTGGTTTTCTCAGAGTAAGAGAGAGACAGATCTAGGTGGATTAAAGGCTGTCTGGGACAGGTGTGCCTGATTAGAGCTTGTGAGAAGAGTATTGATTTTATTCTCAGTCCCTCCTGCTAGAAGATAGCAGCTCCGTTTTCCATTTATCAGGTCCATTTATTGTGTGCACACATAACCTATGTCTGTATTTAAGGCTTTATAGTCTGATATGACAATTACAAAGCAGGCAATTACATTTTTCAAAATAGCACATGAAGAATATTATAAAAGAATATGATTTTTAGATGTTGCCCTTGTCAGAGCACTACCCCTTGGTTTGGTACTGTGATATCCTACTCTAGAGAGGTTAAGTATTAGTACAGTAAGACCAGATGGTCATGAGTGTGCTGCCACTGATTTCTAACTAGGTTCTTGTGAAGAATTTCTAGAACTCAGACAGCATATCAAGGTGCATAGCAGGATCATAATGAGACAGGGCCCGCTGTTAGCTTAATGAAAACACTGCTGCACTCCCCGACTCACAGATGTTTAAAAATAATGCACGCTTTGATCAAACAGAGGAACAATGCTTCTCCCTGGGGACATGGGGGGGGGGGGGCATGTTACCTGGTGGTGTTGGCTGTCAACACACTATTTAATAGACAACCATCTGTCTTACATATACACCCTTGACTGGTTGGCCTCTTGTTGTGAGTAACAAATCCCCTGCCTAAACTGTAACCCCATACCCTTGCACTACACAAAGCCTGCCATGATAAGGGCTTACTTGCACATGATACAGAACTAGCACGCCAAGGATGGCAAGCGAAGGCGGTTCTTACAGGGATGCGCCTTGCAGCTGGACTTAAAGGAATAAACAAACTGGTAATCCAGCTTCAAAGTGACAGGAGAAGTGGAAAAGGGGGAGTGGAGTGTGCGAATGTGTGTGCGAATGCATGTGACATATCTTCACACCTGCATTTTTACAGAAGTGCAGAAATATTGCATGCATTAAAAAGCTGAACTGTGCATTCACACAAGGTACTAGTCTCACACTTACTGTATTACTAAAACCTAGTTAACAACCAAAATATGCATTTGGTATCTATATAAGATTGCACACATAGCAAAGGTGAGTGGGTTTTTAATTGCTGCCAAAAACCTCACAGCAAAAGGGAGGTGTGTAGATTTCACAGGAGAGGAAATCTTTGAAAAAAAGTTATTTGTGACCTTGAGATGACCTTCGCTTTGATCAGACTTGGCAGAGTGCACTCAATATGCCATTGCTGATCTGCAGTGGTGACTGATACAGCAGGCTTGACAAAGAGAAACATGACTTTTGAGAACCTGGCCAGGTGAAAGACGGTTTTGTTGGGGTGTCAGACTGAAATCTGGAAACCTGTGCTGTTTGCCCATAAATTTCTCCTCTGAGTGTGCTGAGTACGCAGCTCTGCAGCAGAATGTGACTGAAGATGAAGGACTGAGGTTCGTTACTCTGTATATAACAGTCCAGGGATGAGACTTCTACCCTCAGCTAGCATCCTCTCCTCTTACAGGCAGTGACACTGTCACACAGAATGTAGTGCAAATACCAGATTTCTCAGTGTTCTGTCTAAAGGACGTCAAGCACGGCGCATCATGTGACACCTCCTCGAGTCATGACATCAGCGTGCCACATTATCTATTTTAAGTATGAAAATAGAATGCTGTGTTTTTCAAAGTCACTCCCACACTGTTTTGTGGGAATAGACATCAGCTTCAACAGTATTGCTGACACAGAGCTGGGCCTGTTGTACCAGAGCTCCGTTAGCATTCATTGATGTGCTGGAGTGAATGTGCGACAAAATCCAGATCACAGTAAATAAAGTTTGATCTTTTTGATTATGTTAATACGCAGGTATTGCCTTTATTGAATGAATCTGACAAACATAAACATAGCACTGTAATTAACTTCAGATTAATCAATGAGTTGCTTTATTAACATTAGAAAACATTTAGTAATACGTTTTGTTACCTTTTCACTGTAGCAATTATTTCCTTGTGCATGTTAGCGTTACACAAGCAGAGAAGGTACACATTTGATTTTAGGCTTTGTCAACTTAGCCAAGAAATATAGTTTGTTTGACTGGTAAATATTTGTGCGGCAGTTTCATAGGTCACCTTCCCTTGTAGTCTGTATTATGTTTGTTGCACAGAGTAGTAATTTGCCTTACTTTGTGCAGAAGTTACTACTTCTGTTTAATACCCATTCACAAAATTAATTCACTACTGAATTAAATGTCTTTAATAAGAATACGGGGGTTTTCTAAAGAGGCTGTTTGGTGTTCAGACCTAAATCCTGCGAGAAACAAATGCTCTCCTGATATCATCTCAGTTGGCTGGGCTTTCGAGGTGCCTCCACAGAAAGCGTTTCTCAGTTCTGCTTTGTGACACAGAGGGTCCATTGAGAATGGCGAATTCCCAGTCCAACAATCCTCTCCGTGTAGTGCGAGAAATTCACGCCGCACGTGTACTCTCTCCATGCGTGGTAGCTCCTTGACCCCTTGTGTTCCCTGAGCTGTAACAGCCTGAAGCCGGGGGCTGCTGGACAACGTGGCTCTTCTGTGGCACAGTAGGGCAACAGTGAAAAGGAGCAGCACATCTCCCACACAGAGACGTCCCCATTGTGCTGAGCTGTTCAGCCGTCTCTTTATTTACTCACATATTTACTCAGAAAGTGCGAGTGACCCATGTACCATCGGCCTACATTCTGCTCTCCTTCTTTTATTTTTCCAGGCCCAGTCTGTGCAGTTTTGAAAGAAAAAAAATAATTATTTACACAAGTGTGACAACGTTTTTGGAGGCAGAGAGATTAATCTCCTATTGGTCATTAACATTTTAATTTTGTGACTGTCACATTTCTTGTTTTTCAGGTTCACCTATTGTTTCAGAGGAGGGACTCAAGCCGGATTATCATCCTGTTTTTAACTAAGGGCTCCCATCAAAAGGGAATACCGGTGAGTGCACCGTTGGAATTGTTGTGACCCACTGTTGATGAGGAAAAGGAAAAGGTGTACAAAGTATTTTTGTTTGGGACCAGGAAGTCAGTGATTAAAGGTAATTGTCCATAGGGTTTAACGAGGCTATTAAGAAGAAGCTGTGCTATACATAGACCATTTGAGTTAAATAACAGACATAGTAAAGATCTGAGGAATATATAATACAATTTTCTATATAAACACAATGTGCTACAATAGCAGGAACCATTGCACTAATGTATAAAATTTTTTAGAATTCAACCATGACTCAGAAAAGTACTTCCACTTTTTCAGTCATGATTGCAAATTAGTAACTTTTCATAAGCAATGCTTACAATAATATCTATCATAGTATAATATCTGTTTAAATATATAGAAAGACTATGTAGCTGAAAAGTGGAGTAGAGCATTACCTTGTGCTCTTGAGTGCACTGTGATGCGGGAAGAAGGTGAGCGAAGAGGAAAATGCTCACTGCGTCATGTGACTTGTGCCAGTTCAGTTGCTGGCACCATTTCAAATGTGACCTTGAAGTGGAGTAACTCCTACTGGTTGGAGTGGTGCATCCTGCAATACACAACCACCCTGCAGACTTCAGCCACCTTGCAGACTTCAGCCACCCTGCAGACTTCAGCCAACCTGCAGACTCAGCCAACCTGCAGACTCAGCCACCCCAACAGCAAACTGTCCCTGTAACCTGTGTTCCCTCTTTAGTGCAGACCAGCTCTCCTCAGCATCCTTCTCATAAACGGGCTTCCCCGGCAACTCCGCTCAGGACCACTGTCCTAGGCCCATTATTATTCCCAGCACAGTGAGTATGAAACGAGTCCCCCCTCCCCGACCCCCTTCTGACTCAGCACATCAGACCTGGATTAGCTCTACACGCTCGGCCTGTTCCTTGCCATCGGCTTCAGGAAATCCACATGCCTTGTTTCTCCTCCCATGGCTCTCCTCTCATTTTGCCTCAGTGTTCTCTGTCTTGGTCTGACTTTCGGTAAGGTTAAGCTGCCCAGCGGCAGACCTTGCTTTACTGAGATCTCAGATACAGGAAAGTCAGAGGGCAAAGCATGAGGATCGCCCTGCCAAGCATTATAGGACATTATACACATCTTGGGCCTTGCCCTTGGCCAATGGGCTCTGTAGAACCACCATCACTGAACCTGAGCCAGGACGCCCACTCCCCTACAACTGAAAACACCACAGCTTTAATTACAAATACAGTTTCCAAACTCCATGGCTCTACAAATGTTTAGAACCATCCATATGAAACTATTGCAGCAACATTAAGATTTAATGAAAAGATTTTTGTATTTGGTTATAAATATCTCACAATTATGAAATGTATTCTTTTCCAGTTGTAGCTAACATGGAAAATATTTTAAAAATGGCTAAATACATACATGGATTATCCAGGTACTTACCCTGCTTGCATAGTTGTGAATAGCTTGGAGCCTAATTCAGACATTTTAGGGCTCAATGCAGGGAATACACACACACACACACACACACACACACACACACACGATAAGGGCAGTTTGAAGTCATATGGCTACCAACAGGTCCTCCTGGTCCACTCACAGGACTCTAATCCGCTGTCAGGACCCATGATGAAACAATACTGTCCACCGTCAGACACCATCAACCACTTTGAGACCCCTGGCATCATAAATTTTGGTTGCACTGTTACAATAAATGTTTTATCTGGGGGACAATGAGCCCAATGATTAGTGTGATATGTGAGGAAAAAAAAATAGCTTAGAAGTAGTAACTTATTTGTAAACTTTCTTTGTATATTTTGGTGTTAACAAAGTCACAAAGTGTTGAAGTTCTCTGAAAATACTTTTAAAAAATGCAGCCCTAAAATATGGTCAGTTAACAAATAGCCTACTATCTATTACTCAGAAATAATCTTATTTGTGGATCACCAACCATTGTGCAGTCAAGAATTTTAATGTCCATTATCACCACTAAAGGCTACTAAATGCTCCATAAAATATGTGATTAAGATATTAATGCTGTAAAGTTGACAAATGTAATATATAGTATTTATTACATCATAATTTTCATGTGAGGAAGAGCTCTCCTGACTAGTGACAACACGTTATGGCACTTGAAACAGAACTATCACCACATCCATTAAGTTAACTTAAAGTATGTGTGAGTAGCTGTGTGTTTAAGATACTGTGTGTTCACCTATCGCTCTTGTGATAAACATAGAAATCAAAGGTCCTATTTTAATGGAGCATTGGTTGTGTTTATTGCTGTGTGTTTACTTTAGCATGAGTTATATAAGATGGTTTTTTCAGTCCTGCCTTTGGGTTCATAGCCTGAAATAAAAAAATGTACAGATGTTCAGAATTCATTCAAACACAGAGGGTGATGCCATTCACTCGTGCAGCAGATTCTAACCACCAATGTGTGAATTTACTAAGAGGGATGGGATTTTCCATCCCTTCGTATCTCAGTTTTGCACTGTTAAAAACACATATCTTCTTAGAAAACATGGTTGACTAAGGTTTAATTGTTCTTTGTGGTTTAGTGCTATAACATTGATATTTTAGTTCAGCGATTCCCTTGTTATACAAATTATTTAAAACAACATACTTTGGTAACAAATGAAACTGATTACTTAGTTGAAACTTTTGTTCATTGCACAGAACCTCACTAGCTACATTAAGGTAATGAGTCAATCGTGTGAACTAAAATGAGATGAAAGTGTGTATATTTATTTATTTATAAGATTTTCTTGTCAAAAATCTGAGACCATGTGTGTCAATGTACTAGTTATGTACAAATATGTTCTTCAAAGGAAATTTACACAATTTATCATAGGTCCTTTAGAAAAACAGGCATTTTACATGGTATTTTATAACAATATTGCTACGGTATTTGCTCATTATAAAAACGTAGAATTGTATTGTTGTATTTCAGCCAGTACCAAGGTCTCTTTTTGTTATTAGGTGGTGAAACATTATTGAATGAGGTGCATTAAATTACCTAATAAAATGGTGCATATTTTTTCCTGTGTGTATGTAAGACAAAGCTACATTATATCTTTAAAAAATGCTGTCCTGTAGTGCTAACCTATTGAACATGTTCTTTTTTCTGATGAGGCAACAGCAATAAATTTAACACTTTATTTTAAAATATATATAAAACACTGTACCTATAGCATTGACTTCTATATATCATAGAAGTACATCATGGACGTATGAAAGTATGGCTTGGGTCGTGAGAGTGGATCAGGGTCCTGAGAGTGGATCAGGGTCCTGTGTTTGGTGTACACCAGGAATGCCCATCCAGAGCCAGAGGCTTCTCTTTGAAGTCCCCTATTCACCTAACCTGCAGGTCTTTGGACTGATGGGAAACCTGTGTGAAAGGAGGAAACCCACACAGGCACAGGGAAAACATGCTGATTCCCCACACACTACGCTGAGACCCAGAGTCAACTCAACGACCTCAGAGGTGTGAGGCAACAGTGCTACACACTGTGCCACCATGCCGCCCCAACGACTGCACAGTACTGTGTAAAATATTTAGGTTTTGCTCTGTAATTTTGTTGTTTTCAAACAATGACAACAAAGGCCTACTCTACTCTAGCTAAAATATTCAACACATTTTGCAACCAAACATTTCACAACATAAAAAAAACCTAAGAAACCACAATGAACAGGACAATTTGACACGGGTCTATCTTAAAAGAAGACAATTTTCAAGAGGACAGCTGTGAAGGGAGGGTTGGGGGTGGAAGAAAATCGCTTTAAAGCTGTTTTTCTCACTCCCTGCGGACAGATCCTTCCTTTCTTTAGAGGAGCTGAGTTTGCGCCACCAGACAAAAATGGGAACCGAATTACCACGCACAAGCGACTTCTTTGTGGCCACGCCGGGTTTGTGTGGGCTACAGCAGCAGCTTCCCGTTAGCCGGCCCCCATCACAGCACTGTGAAGAGCTCAGTCACCCTCTGCCTGCACATGGCGAGGGTGTATGTGCTGGCCATGAGGAGGGGGAATTCGTAGGGAGGAGGAAGAGGAAGAAAGAAGCCAGATAAATGCAGGTCACAGACTACAATTTATTTTTTTAAGGAACTGCTGAAGGGTTTATTACATGTTGCTCACGAGGTCTGGGGTTTTAACAACTGAAGCCTGGGAAAGTAACTGGTAAAATGAAGGTGATTTCCTGACTTCCTTTCTCATCACCTGAAAAACGGTTTTCGGGTTGTTTGACCCAACTGAAGTGGACACAGGCGGCTGTACCTCCAGTGTCACCCCAGCAAATAGGGGACATTCCCAGAACATTCCAAGAATGTCCACAACATTATAGGGATGTTAGTGAATGCTCTGAGAATGTTCCCTGTTTGTTGGGATCCGTGTGTAAAAGGCGAAAATTTAGATATTGAGCTTTGGCATAATCTTAGTGTTACTGCAGAGTTTAAATACATTTTTAGAGACTTGCCTTGAGAAGATGCTTTTTGGGAAGGCGAAAACATAATGACACGTCGCACTGTTAACAGAGAGCAGAAGTGAAGTTCTGGGCGTGTGAGGCAATGTGGAAAAACAAAAAGCTGAGCCTTGAAGACATCATTAGAGGAAGTTCCAGAGAAAACCCCAGTGTTTTTGGGCTGAGGTAGCATGAGGCGTACCTTCGGCGGTTTATGCGCTGTGGCACGTTAGTGGAAGTCAGCCTAATGAGATGCTCAGGCTTTGCGTTCTAGAAATTCAGTCACTCTAAAATGCTGCAACATGCAAGTGGCAGCCCCAAAGCCTGTGTGATTCTGTGTCACCACTATCCACGTTGGCTCCGCTCACATTTTAGGTTTGGGATTCAGGAGCCCAAGTTTGGATTGATTTGTAGCAGCCTTTTACACATAAAGACATACAGGGTACCATCTAAGTTATGGATCTCCAAATTTGGATGTACAGACCCCTGTTTTCAGCTTTAACCATCACATTATAAAACTGCAAAAGTCCTGTGGTCGTAGCACATGACCAACTTTTAAAAGAGTCTAGTGTTGTCCCATCACTCAGGCAGTCCAGGGGCAGCTGCAGAAAGATGCAGGACCCCAGCCATGCCCCCAGAGACACAAGTGGCCAATGACCTGCTCTGAGCAGCCCTTCTATAAATCAAAGTACATGCATATTGACAATTCCATTTAATTTATGTGTCTTAAAAACAGCTCCAACAAATGCAGACATACATCTGCTGCAGTAACAGAGAATAATGCACATTGCATACAGAACACAAATACATTTGCAGTACTGTAATAAAAATCCCCTTTTCATGAGGCATTTTTTTTAAATCGTGTGGCTAATTAACCATGTACCATGGACAGCAAAGCTTTGACAATGCCTTTTTGTGTTCTCGCCAATGGGCAATCAGCATTGCGCCTCAGAGTTAATAATAATCTTTCATTTGTGAGACAGAGAAGTGCTGCGAAGCACTTCTTTATGACCTGGGCTCTGTCTCACGAAGCAAGCTCGAATAAGCTTCAGTTCAAGCTAAGATGCCATTTTCGAAAACTTAACAAACGCAATCAGCACTAATAAGTTTCATGGAGGTGGTTAACAACTTTTTATAACTAAGACATTAGCTACTTTTTGTGAGAACAAACAAACAGGTTTAAAGCAAAATAACCCCAAATTTAGCCAGATAACCCATAAATCCTACTTTGTGAGGCCCTCAGTGCTAACACAAGGTCAGTGCGCTCTGTCAGGCTTCATCTCCACAGCACACAATGAGCAAGAGTCGGACGGGACTGAACACCACTCCTGTCCTTGTCATCCACCCCCTCCTCCCCAACATTTTATTCAATCCATGCTAAATAAAAAGTAATTTGTACATAACTGGGCTAACAAGGATGCAGCTCATTTGTCTGATGGGTGGAGCAGGGAAAGTGGGCAGGGAAAGTGGCTGGCCAATGTGTTCACAGGCTGCCATGTTTTGCCTGTAGCTTTCACCAAGAGCCTGTGAAGAAAGACTTCAAAAGGGAAAACATCACACCCCACAATAGCTCCTGAGCTTTGCCAAGGTGAAGCCAGGTGGGTCGTCTCAGATGAGCCAACCTAGTTGGAGCCAGAGTCCGTCAGGTGTTAATTTTTTTCTTCTGTCACCCGTTGTCATATCTGTCAAGTGGCAGGTTTGAGTTCCTGCTTTAATCACAGCCATCACATATTATCATTTTAATAACAGTTGTCCCAAAGAAGTTCCAGTGCTTCGATTAATTACAAAATGACATGACTGAATTTGATTAAACTTTAATTAGGAAAGACTGATGTACCTTATAATTTTGGATGATAGAACAACAGATGAACCCACCTACTCACAAGGTCAATACCCTTATTTTTACGTTGCATCCTGTGGTTATAGCCAAAGGAGTGGTTAAAAGCTGGTTAAAAAAATCGTCAAATATAAAACGAACCCCACACAAGCAAGCAGCAAAGCGTTTCTAATTTCTCATGATATATTTTTAAAAGGCGCATTGCCCTCAGCATGTTTTTTTTTCCTGGTCTTGCTTGCACGGATATTTACTGACCCCACTGCAAATGGGATCATAGTCCAGCTGAATAAAACATGCCTTCACTTCATCTTCCCCCTGTCCCTGCGCTATGCCCCAGCTGTCTTCTAGCCCAAAGACTAATTTCAAAGGCACGTGTGTCGGCTGAAATATTTAAAAGACGAAAGGCAGAAACACCCTGTCCTCATTAACTGATATCACAGAGGTGTCTGGTAAAGCCCATGAATACTGGCTTGATCCAGTCTAGGAGAGCAGTCTCACCGGCCGTGTGTCTACAAGAGTTTCCTCGGCCCAGCAGATCTCCTTCAATAAGATGGGTTTTCGTTATCGCCGCGGTCTCAACCCAGAACTAAACTCCAGCGAAAATTCTGCTTGTCTCGGACACAACAAAACATAATCACATGTCCCCTGTCCAGTTTCCAGTGAGCAGTGGAGAAACCACTTGCCCCCTGTGTGTTCTCACTTCCTGTCTGATAGTATGCAGATAGAGGGGAGGAGGGGGAATTAATTGGGAAACAGTAGCAGGGACAGTTGTCCAGGGAGGTCAAGAAGACTCCGTGTGTAACAGTACCGAATGTCGGTCAGAAAACAATGTGGGAGAGCCAGGCCTGCTTTTGAGGACAGGGAATAGCCAGACGCTGCCGGGCTAATTCAATAAAAGGCAGTGGCTTCCGATTTTCCTGGGCTCCTGAGGATTGTAATTGGGTCAGAATAAAAGTGCCGCCATTAGCAAAGACAGGGTCCTCTGGAATGAGATTACAGTCAGACCACAGATTCAGCATTTAGCCTCCTGCTGTGGGTCCCAGGGCAAAGCCACGCTGCACCAGTTCACCAATGTGACAGGAGCTGGCCGACCCTGCAGGGCCACAACACCATTCCACACCTGCGTGGCACACTGAAGGTTCCTGGAGACTGGAAAGCACAGAAGGTCAAAAAAACCATCCATCCATTCGCTATACAACATGTCCAATTCAGGGTCGCAGGAAGCCTGGAGCCCATCCAAGGAGGCACAGGGCGCAAGGTAGTCAAAAAAGCCAGGTTATCAGTAATGTGACATGTGTATAAGTCACAAACAATAAGAGTATAAGATTAAACTGTTTCTGTACAGCATGTTGCAGTCTGCATGCACAAGAAAGCGTCACCTTTTACAAAATTTGTTCACATATGCAAGAATATTTAAAAGCACAAGGCCTTGTAGGCAGAGCATCTATCCGGCATTGCATGGAGGTCAGATTTTTACTAAAACACTATAAGTAGGCATGGTGTCCAAATGGTAAGGTGTCTCACAGACAGAAATCACATTCATGCCTGTATTGGGTGTGCCACCATTTTCAGAGTATACCCTGCCCTGGGCCATAGGCTGCCTGGGATAGGCTCTAGGCAACCTGTGATCTTGCATCACAGGAGCAAACTTGACTGAAGTTTGGAACCTTGTAGCCCGTACAGAGTTACCAGACAAGACAGTTAGCTCATTGAAAAGAACCAAGTCTCATGCTTGGGGGACTAATCGTGCTCTTGTCCCAACTCTCAGGGGATTCACATGGCAACACTTTCATGTCCATTACACCCTCCCCCACTAAATATCCACAGAAACCAAAGCTCCCCCCTGTTTAGTAGCAGCCAGTATTTATTCGGGTCACGGCACCAATGTCACAGGGGTGACCAGGACTTAAATTTGCAACCTCACAGCCCACACAGTTACCACACAAGACAATTAACCTGCTGAGCTAAAGATCCAAGTATCCCACTTGGGGTACTAATCGCATTCTTGTCCTGACTATCGGTGGATTCACACGTCAACACTTTCACATCTGTTACACCTGTAATGGATTAGCAGTTGGATAATGGAGGATGGAAAACTTTTACCCTTGCATCAAAATATTTGTCCAGTCCATATAATAATATATTACTATTAGACACAGTTTAGAATTGTTAGAACTGAAAAGTTAGTTCACAATACTGTTGAGGAGAACGTTAAATTACAAGTGTAGATACATACACTGGTGAATGTTAGTGTTTTCACCCAACATGGCCATGTGCAAAATTACCACTGTTGTGTAGCGTTTACAACTCCACTCCACACTTCTAGCTGAATGTTTTTGTTTACAGCTGTCTGCTTTGAAAAGCTGTGTTGTTTTATTTTACCTTTCTGGAAGCTGTAATTTGACTTTCATTAAGAAAAATCGGTACCAAAGAAACTGCTGTTAGTTTAGAGAGCTCTGATAATGTTAAAAGCAAAAAACTTTAAAACTGAATCGTGTTGCAGTTCTTCTAAAGATTTGCTTCTGAGGGCAGCATAATTGTGGAGATGGAGTGTGATTAGATGTAAAAGATCTCACTTAAGCGTGATCTCCAAATTGAGGAGCATGTATAATAATATGGTCGGCAATGTGATGCTCTCTGTCTCTGCAGCTCTTTTGTCAGCTCTTCTCTCAGTCTTTCTCACCCTTCATCACCTTACCAAAACATGGTTGAAGGTTTCCTGACAATTTTGTCTAGCTGCTTGTATTTGGTGGGGTGGAGGGTGGTTTGGACGCAGTTCTGGGAAACAGAAGGCTGCTCCCCAGACAGAGACGTTTTTCCGTTCTTTCCTGCTCTCCTGTTTCCACCTGTCAAAGTTTTGTCTGTTCAAGGTTTTTGATTCAAAGTAACTCAAACTGGGAGGAGGGACTGGGACTGGGCAAAGAACAGGACAACCTAATAAGTGCAGAGGTGAAAGGAAAGGCAGTGAGGTGTTTGCATTATCCCGTTGCTTCTGCCTGAATGGCTTAAGGTTAGCTATTCGTCTATGGTCCTCACTGACAGCCACGTCGCATGGGAGCAGGAAACAAAGGATGCTCGTTTCCGTGGAGATGCTGGGGAACGGCAGACACGCTCATCTCAGCTGTACAGAGGAAGGGCTGGCCAAGCTGGAAGTGATCTTTTCCACCAGCTGTGCATCACTGCCTAGAGGTTTGACATACATCAACAGCATAAAAAAACATGAAATAAACAACAGCATCACATGAAATAAACAACAGCATCAGGCATCTACATATTAATAAACAGCTAATAATTTACATATGACCAAGGGTTTTCAGGTCAGATGCAGAGAGGATCTGTGGACGTGGTCCCTGCCAAGACTCTAATGCAAGTAACATTACACTGAATATAAATCTATTAGAAGAGTCTGAAAATGCAAACCATGGCATTGTTATAGTCAGCATTGTAAATTATAAGTTGAGTCTGAAAGCCCTTAGCCTGCCAATAAATGAAATGATACCAATAATGTAAAAGTGATGGGGACACCAGCACATTGTCCTGACTTACTTTGAACCGAGGTTTCTACAGGTGTGAGTGCAGGTGTACTGGTACCCATGTGCCATGCCCTTAGTGCAACTAGGGCAATAGACCCCGCTAGCCTGGTCAGGCGTGGCATTGGTTGGTGCTGTGTACTTAGGCTGTACACATGTAGTCGACACCAAGGACTCACCAGTGCAGAGCTGAGACCGGACAAGGAAACAGTGGACACAGGGGTGGACCCCACCGTGGCTGTTGCTTCTGGATCTGATTTGATTGCATCAGATAAAAGGTCGGAGAGCTTGAGTGACAGTTTCCTGCCACAGTACCCCCACCCACTCTACCGCCAGTCTTTGCCATTCTCTTTAATAATAATTCAATTAATAGCTGCTGATTATGAATCTGGGTGACAGACTGGCTATGCCTTCACTACTGTTCCTTCATCTCTTTGCCACCTTACACAGCTCCCGGGATTATCTGTGGGGGCTTTTAATGTAGCTGTATAAACCCCCCCCCTCCCCACAAAATATCTCTGTATTAACAATGCTGTCTTGGTGCAGCCTAATTATGTTGCCTTTCTGCACTGTGTACAATTGCTTGCCTCTCTGCATCAGTGCACCCCCATGACCCGGGACTGAGCTCACCAATTTGGAATGCACAAGTATGGGAATGTGAAAGTGAAGCACAGGAGACAGCCTTCCTCTCTCTTGAAAGTCCCAGAAAAAGACTCCGGCAGGTAGCGTGACCAGCAGAAATGTGTCCCAGCATGCAAATGACAGCCAAACACAAATGGAGAAACAAAAGCTCTCGCAGCTTCAGGTTGAGCAACGTCAACTTGTGAGATGCTACCTGTGAATAAACTCCCCTCTGCACGGACGGCAAGTTTCCACCAAATAAATTTTTAATCCACTCTGTTTTATCTGCAGAGAGGGACATGCTTTCGGTCTCTGACTGCTACAAACGTTGTCACAAACAGAATGATAAATGTAAACTGTAATGATGTGGAGTAGCTACCTGCAATCAGTGAGCCTACTTAGAAATTGGTCTACTAAATATCTGAATAATCTGAGGTAGCATCGCCATAGAATGCATTTTAGATCACTCTTCTGGATCACTGATGCTTACACAGGCACTTTCTCACAATCAGAGTCTCCATGGAGACCAGGTCTGAAAGTTTTCTTAGTAATATTGCTTATTTTTGAAGTCAAGGTCATAATGCAAGGATATAGGACAAATGTGCATACCTATGGAGTGAGAGGGAGGACATTCACCTGTGCAGAGGCAAAAGAATGCATGTACCTACCTGTCTGGTCTTGCCCTAGACACCAAAACCCGACATTTCTTCACCTGCCTCAGGTGTTTAGACAGACATTCCAGCTGTCACCACCTTTTTTGGATTTTTTTTATTTATTTACTCTCGACATGGAATCAACTAATTTCCTAACAAAATAAAGGAAGCCAGCATTTTGCTTTGAACTTTGCTAAGATATTATGTTTTGCTTCACCAGAGTGTTTTGGCGTGTTCAAAGAGACAGGAATGAAAAGGTGCTTTTTGTACACAAAGACGTGGCTCTGTGATCAGAACCAGGCCAAATCCTTGTGAGGTCTCTAAAAGAAAGGCAGGTTACTTTAATCTATGGTAGGTTTGAGAATGTATGAGGTTCTCACACAGATCTGGGGTGAAAGTAAACCAGCAAATACAAGCCACAGTGGATCAGTGCTACCTACTGAGTATCCACACCAATGATAACAGAGACAAAGTACTGTACTTCATTGGTGATTTTAGGTTATATAAGTAGACATAGGACACAAAGTAAAACAGTTATAGGACAACATGGTAAGTAAATTTAGGTTATCAGGTACATTGACCAAAGTGCTATAAAAAAAATGAGGAATACACCACACAGTACCTGTGGAACATTTATACGTTTACAGCTAATTATAAATAATATATAACTAAAAATGTTGTTTTAAAACATGGATAGACAAACAAATATGTTGCACACATATAACAGGAATCCAAGTGCTAATTAGAAAAACAAACAAAGAAAAACCAATAAGGAACTGTACTGATAATTAAAGTGAAGTTTATCTGATCGCAGGCTTAAACAGCTGCTGGTTCCTGTAGGCTAACAGAGAGGTAGCATCCCTCAGCCCCCTCTCCCAAAGAGAGGAGAGTACCATCTAGCTGACACACTTCCTCAGCCTCAGGGTTGAGATGAACCTCTGGGAGCTGTAATTAGTCCCACCGAGTCTGCCTTGTTTGTACTCATCAGGTCATTAGGGTGAACGAGGTCTAGGATGTCGGTCTGAAGGACAGTCAGGAGAAATGGTAGCTGAGGGATGGGGGAACAGAAGGGGGGAGGGTTTGCAGAAGCTGAAACATGTTCAGATCAGTGTGGAAAAATAGCATCTCCGCAGAGACAGATTGGCTTTGCAAAAATTAGTTCTTTATCATTTATTCTAGTCATTTCCATGGCTCGTGCATTCATAATTAAAAGGCATCCAGGGTATCTGTCTAAAGCACTCTCAGTACTCTTCTAGGCTGTTATTGCTTAGGTTAAGTACCTAACAGGAGGTAGAAATGGTCGTGCACAGAGAACATTAGAGAGCATTTAAAATAAATGAAACCTATGGAGGTGTGAGGCAGCAAGCTTTTGAAGGGCTGTTTAACAAACGGTAACCATATCAAACCACACACTGTCAATCATGGTTTGCTAATGGAGTTTCTTTAAAGTACTCCTTAACTGTTAGCTGCCATTTGCACTGTATTTTGCCCCTTTGTAACTGTTTCATACATCCATCATCTATAAGGAATACATTTACAAGAACATTGGGACAAAATACATATACTGTAATCTCATATACTACACTAAATTTGTTCATGTAGAACATTGTGAATCCAATTCTATACATGACAAACAAGTACTGTAATCGTACTCCCACAGAAACAGGTGATTCAGAATGAGACAGAACTGCTGTGACTCCTCTGGGCCTATCCATCATGCATTACTGTTGATCAGATGAATAACGCAAAACAGGATTGCTTCGTATGAGGAAGCGATGAGAAGGAAGATTGGTAGAGGAGGAAAGGAGGAGGAAAGATGAGAATAGATGCATGGAGACCAGGGGGAGGGGGAATAAGACAGAAGCACATTAAGACGCCTGCATTACCCTCCAGCAGCAGATGGTTATTTTTGACCATAAAGAGGAAGTGATGACCCTGGGGGAACGCTAGGTAACTTGAGAGATAGAGACGTTCCTGGGGGAGTTGGGGAAGCAAGGCCCCATTGGGAGTACAGGCCTCCCACTATCTCTGTTAGCTCATTCAGCCCCATTCCGGAAGTGTGTGCACCTTAATGTCACTTGAATGCCCATATTTTGGCAGAGGAGCCATTCTCAGAACAGGACCGAGTATGACTTACATCTCTAAGCTTGTGTAAGCGAGGTGAGCAAAGAGAGGGGGGAATAGGAAGGAGGGGGCGTGATCGAGGTGGGGAGGGGGCTGAGTGGAGCGAGGGAGAGAGCGTTGGCAGCCCCCAGGAGCGGGCAACTGTTGTCCCAGTCCCTCGGCGATGCTGCTGCCCACGTCTGTGGTGACTCAAGCTCCAGCTGAGAGATCACGTCAGGAGTGGTGCACAGGGGCCCCCATGAAAAGCTCTATTCCTGAAGGAAGAAGAGCAGGAGCCCTGCGGGGGCAGGGTGCCAGTGCCCCGGGGGCACGACCGCACGTGGGCAAACAAGCACATCAGGTAAAACGTACGCTGATCAAAGACCACAAATTAACCTCCATCAAGATGGATCAATCACTGGTAGGTCTAGCCTTTCAACAAGCAACTACAGTGGTGATTAGCGGCATGATGGGAATTCTCTCATCTCCGCTAATCCTTGCAAAGCAAGAGGCAGCATCCTTGCAGTCCTGAATACAAGGCATTATGGGTCCACATGAAGAAAGCGTGAAATGACAGCTGTTTTGCATGGCAAGTAACTGCTGTCCTTGGTATTACATGCAAAATCACACACCTGTGACCTGTCTGTCATTTTCATTGGTCAGGTTGGGAGGTGATTAAAGCGACTTTGGTATTAACAGCATTGAATCAAAGGATGAATCCCTTTGGCGCTTATCTTAACACTCTCTTGCACTGCCCACTGCTTCCTGCCGGGAGTCAGAGTGAGCTGTCTGCTGCTCTCACTGGCAAACGCAGCTGTAACATTATCGGCCAAGGCCACGCAGTGCAGTTGTCCCCCTCGGAAGGACCAACTTCAGATCTGTCAGGCTTTGCCATCGACACAGTCATTTATTAATCACAGCAAAGCATTTATGAAAGCATTTATGGTTTTTATAGGTTTTTTTTACTTGTTTTAGCAGATTTTAGCTTTATGGGATATCGTTTATCAGTCATGGGTCACAGATGGTGGTTTCTCATTTCCTCCTGTACTTTACACCTGATGTTGTATAAGATTCGAGAGATTCAAGACTTTTTTTACGTACAATGTGCGTTGAAATGCTTATTTTCTCAGCTGAACCTAACGACTCTAAAAAATGCAAAAAAAAAAAAAAATACAATTGACTGATAGGTGAAAGGACATTACAAAACAGTTTGGGAACAAAGAGTTTATTGTACTCACTGTACTCACTGAACATCTTGGATCTATCTGTGCTTAAATTGACAGAGTTCTGTGATGGGCACAAAATTATAGTGATTGTGAGCTGAGCTTTGTGAAAATTTGTACACGAGACTAATTGAGTTTTCTGGGACAATCTCAGTGTGACCTGGTTTGGATGAGTTATTGAAGACAATGAATGAATTGCATGTGGGAAGACAAAAAAACACATTAAACATATAACTTTATTTTATTAAAACTCCCCTACTTTTATTTAAACCTCAGGTTTACTGTGTTGTACAAAAGCATTTGAAAGGTGATTGTTCACAGCACCAACAGATCACAGATCACAGACGGAAAGACAAAAATTTTTGGACACAAACTGTGGGTAGATCTTCTATGAAGGTCTTCCAAGGAAAACAAAACCTGTCTGAAGCAAGCTAGGGGGAAGGAGGAGGTTATGAGTGATTTGGTGGTGACATCATAGCCCCTGGTGCATCATTGTCTCTCAGCGCCTGTCAATCAAAAGCCCTCCTGTTGACTACGAGTCAACTAGGTTAAAGGGACAGCGTGAAGAGAAACAAGTGAAAACAAGACACCACGTGACCACCAGACACATGCACACCAATGCATCATTCTATCTCTTTGTGCTTTGCTTTTGTTCATCTGACCTAAAGTGTGTGATGCATAGTGCAAGCACATAATTAACAATCAATGTATAATACATCTGCTACCTCTCGGGTTACCTTGTGTGCCCACTGGCTCATTATTTCATTTTTATGGTCAAACTAAAACCCAAAGCGGCATGGTGGCATGGTGGTCAGCACCGTTGCCTCGTACCCCTAGGCCTGGGGTTTGATTGTTGCCTTGGATCTGTATGTACGGAGTTTGCATGTTCTCCCTGTGCTTGGTGGGTTTTCTCTGGGATCTCTGGCTTCCTCCCACAGTCCACAGACATGTAGGTTAGGTTGACTGGCGTTTGCAAATTGCCCGTAGTGTGTGGGCTCTGCCTTATGCTTCCTAGGATGGGCTCCAGGCTTCCCCTGAACTGACTAAGGTAGTAAAGGGAATGCATGGATGGAAATAAAATCTACACAATAATAACACATGGAAGTGTTCAGCTATATAGCATAACCTGCAGTACAGCTCCAAAGCAAAATACAGTTGCTCACAGATTGCCTTTTTTCTACTTTTCACCGAAATCTCCTGTCACTTTAGCTGTTTATCAATGGATTCTTTTTTGCCTGACTGCTCCGACCATTTGACGTCTTCAAACCTCAGGAGCAGCGCCTGTAAAGGCCCCGGGCCTGTAAAAGAGGCTGAGTGAAAAGAGAATCGAGGCAGATAAAAATGAAAGAACGAGAGAGGGCAGGAGAGAGGGAGAGAGAATTAGGGTGCGTGGCTCTGTAATGGCCGTTCAGTGCCTTCTGTCGCACCCTGCGTGGGCGCTAATTGCACCCGCATCCCCCTCGATGGAACAGCATCAATTAGGCGAACAGAGCTGTGGTGATCAAAATTTGCATCTGTTGAGGATCAACCTGCATCAGTGGCTTCCTCCTGGTGCCAGTATGTATTGGCACATGTAACACGCCAACTGGTGCACGCTAAACAGCCACCAGGACACCTTGGAAGTACTGAAAGAGGGCGAGCAGGGACCGTGGAAAGCAGGGCAATGCGTCAGTGGATGTGAATTAAAGACCTCGAAATGCTGATCCTGGAGTTTTCTGCCATTTTATTGGCAAAAGAAAAGTGTCCATTAAAATTGCTACAAGGACAAATAAATTTCCTTACAAAAAAAATGACAATTTTTATTCCTCTATAAATCATGTTTTGTATGTGTGCATGTATGTATGTATATAATTTGAAAATTCAATGGTTTTATTGTTTTCGTTTTTACAGCTGTGCTTAAGGCAAAAATTACTTGTATTGTAATAATGTCTTAATCTGCAGCTTGCTTATGCCACAAAATGAAATCCTTTAATGATGATATGGCTAATTAGTTTTAGCAAAGATATAGATTCTCGAAGTTTTTACTAAATGCTTCAGCTTTAGTAACAATAATGGCTGATAAACAGAATGAGGACGATTCCACTTTAATATGAAACTGTGCCCCACTAAGGATTACCTCATTCAATGTTTTCAGTGTGGGAATTACCTCACTCACTTGCTTAATTACTAACCCCGCCAACAGCAATGCTACTGAATGACATCATCACCGCCACACGCGGTGACATCACCTGACGGGTAATCAAGTCACATCTTGCCTCAAGGGAGGCTCTTTGCATCCTGTGACTTAGACATGACTGATAGACACACACTGTTATTCGGTTAGCAGACTTTCATTTTTCTTATGGTTTTTCTGCCCCATCTACTCCACAGCATTAATTAGAAATACAGCATATTATTTCATTTCTACATTCAATGACTAGCAACTGATTAATTTAAATTCAATTCAAGTGTTATTTAAATACAGCACCTACAATAAGGGGTCACTGAGTGCACGAAGGAGATGAGGCTTGTGTTCGGTGCACGGTGGTAAAAATCTACTGTAAATGCGTGTGTGAAGTGTGCTCCTGTATCTGAAAGTACAGACAGGAAAGGCAATTCCGATTGCAGTCTGTGACATTTACGACATTACGAAAGACTGAAAGGGTGAGAAGCACGTGACTTGGCCATCAGAAGGAGCTGAATTCCGAGCAGTCTGGCACGTGGGCGACACATCAGGGCTTGTCTGGGCACAGATACTGTGTCACCCCCCCCTCATTCCAGCTTCCTTTCATTTAATGAATCCTAAGAACATCTCTCTCCTCCAGTATCATACAGGTTGAGACAAGGAAGGCTATGGAGGGGGGGATCCACCAGCAACACAGCACACTGTGAAAGTCCTGTATACCACACACATGAACATGCATGGTTATGCAATGCACACGTTTCACTTACAGATTACACCAGTGTATGAGAACGCAGGCTATCGCTGAATGGTCGGGTTCTGAGGAGTGCTGTTTCTGAGAAAAATTCCCTTATGCGGTGGAGCGGTCTCCTGCCTCTGGTATACGTGGCTTCTGGTGTCGATCCTGATGGTTCCTATAGTGATGAGAGCAGCTTCTTTTACTGTCTGTAAACCTTTCTAGGGATGAAAGGTCCACAGATTGTGAGCACTGTGTTACCCTGCAAATATATCCTGTGATGTGGAGGAGGAAGAGGTGAAAAGTGACGCTCCAGCCTTCATCGATTCAGTGCTGGCCCAAGCTGCTTTCCTTCTACTTTATTAATCTCTCCTGTAAGAAATCCCCTGAGAGTTTAAAGTACGCACAACAGCCAGGACAACCCTAATTGCTGATTACTCACCTTATGTGTTTTATTTCATATTAGCAAAACAGTTACAGCTACGGCACATTTATATAATAATATTCTGTGTTAAAGAATATCAATGCACAAATATGTGGGTAGAACATCAGGCTGGGATGCTGAAGTTTCCCAGTTTGAATCCCAGCCCAGCGACCTGGTGAGTCCTTGAGCAAGACACTCAGCGCTAGCTCATTGTAACCCATATGTGAAATGCAGGTTACTTTGGATAAAAGCATCTGCCAAATGAATAAATGTTAATGTAAATATTCAATGTGTTATGGAAAATTAATGCAACAATAAGCTGTGTTACAGAACAACAATGCACAGTTGTACTCTGAGGCACAGCATGAAAGCACACACTTGTGAACAGACTCATTAACAACACACACACCGCTACGTTACATTTCAATAGGACATCAAAGAACGTTGTTTCTGTGTGCAAAACCGAGCGCGCTTGACAACAGGGGAAAATTACTAGGCTTAGTGAAAGTCATGCATAATAGCTATGGAGAAAGGTGAAGTAATACATTTCTGTTCTGGCTCTCCTTCGAAGCATCTAACTATTGGGAAATTGACTGCTTGTTGGTTATTCGTCACCCCCTCTAACCATGAGAGATTGTGATTTCTTTTGCAGCAAAGCTGCCAGGGCAGACGCAAATGCACCACAAGCTCTGTGATGACAGGCACTGTGTGGGAACGAGGTGTATAGAACAAGGTGGAAGAGGGCTGTGTTGAGGTGATAGTCACGCCCAAGGAGAGCTGACTGACACTGACCAAGGCAGTGTTGTTCTTCTCAGTTCCCTAGTCAGTGCTGTAACCAGAGGTGTAGCCACGCTGGCACTGGCCACCCTTGAATTCTGATTGGCCACCCTGAGTGCCACTCCAAATTTCTTCAACATAATTGGCAAATTTGAAGTAGCCACCCCAAATAAATTTGGTTACCCCATTTATAAATTTCTACAATCACCACTGGAAAATAGACACCAAAGGTGCATAGACAGATGGTGGGGGGTAGGGTTACAAACAAAATTACAGGAAAGTTACACTAGGTCTGCACAGACTGCAGTTTAAACTAAAAGGCTCCCTCAGGAAAGAAGTTATTGGTTGCAAATATATTAATGTAAACAAAAGAGCACAGTGTTATAGGTTCCTTTGACTGAACAAAAGCATTATGGGTGTTAGGTATAAAGTCAACAGCTGCCACCTCCTTCCCCTTTACCAGAGCAATCCACAGGCACCCCCCAACCCCATTACCATCACTGTCAGCTCACAGGAAATGAACTGATAGCGGCTCGCACAGCGATAACATGGTTGCTCCTCTCAGAATGCTGGGGCCTCACAAATGATTTGTGAATCGATAACGAGCTCAGGTGCTTTCACCTGGGAACCGGGCCGAGTGACACTCCCTCCTCCGCTGGGCACACTTGGTGGTGTCGCTGTTTTATCACACGCTCATGCATTTAAGTTGAGTCCTCGGGCAGGACATTTGGGGCCTCTGATGTAATTTGGGAACATTTTCTGGTTTGGTTCTGACTGGACTACGGGCATTGTGTCTATGTTCTCCACCACCCCCATCGGTTTTCTCTACACCGGGCTGGGCAGGTGGAGAAAATGCAGTTTCAGCAGCCATTGCTATTAGATGCAGATCACATACATTTTCCATTTCAGTATGAAGTCTGATCAGCATCTGTTTATTGCAGACTTTCTGCACTAATTTCAGTTTCAAGGATGGTCAAAGCCAGTGTGCTATTTTTATTAATCTGTCAATCAACTTTCAGATGCTCCCTGTGAGGGGGTCACCACAGCATATCAACTGGCATCCGGTTAATGATCCGCACATCAAATTGGCACAGGTTTATACCCTTGAAGCCCTTCCTGACACAACCCTCCTGTTTTATTGGAGCTTGGAACTGGCACTGGGCATGCACCAGCTTGTGCAATGCCATCGACTGGGATTCAAACCTCCAACCACAGAGGTACTCATACACCCTAATCACTGAACCATCTACTTTGTTTTTAATTAATGTAACATTAAAACATTGTAACGATTAATTAGCTCACGGGAATTGAACTGAAATGTGATTGATTGTACATGTATTTCAAATACTTTTGTAAATAACATCCTGTTATTGAAGCAGTCCAAAGAGGAAGACGTTGGTCTTGTTGAAGAAAGAATGTGGCGCTAATATTTGAACAGAGCAAAATAATGATCTTTCTTAAAACACTAAACACCTAGAACCATAACAGATCACACTTCACTGTCCCATTCTGCCAAAAACATTACTGACACGCATGGACATTCAAGTATTGCTTTCAGACAATTCAGCTAATTGCTACAACTACTGCTTGAGAAAACACAACCATTATAAATGCATAAACAAACTCTCACACTTTAATGTTTTTCACGTTATAAACCACAGCAGCGTCCAGTACATACAGCTTTTGAACAACTGAAGAGACTGTGCATGCATAATTAAGTCACTATTTGATGTTCATAAAAACCAATGTATGGCAAGTAACTCTATTCAGCTAACAACATATAGAGACTTTATAATGGGGTTTCTAGGATGCACTGAAAATGTTAGGCACTATTGTACAAAACTGAATGTGTTGCCCAGATGGAAAGTGAATAACTCACTGGCACTTACACGCACCATGTATAAATAAAATCAAGACCAGTTTTTACTCTGGAGCTTTGGGACAAAGACTAGAAGCAGATTCAAAGCACAGACACTGGAAATAAAGAAACAAATGTCTAGACAAAACATGAGGGCAGATGACGAATTCTAGGGAAATAAAATGATCTAGGATTCATTAAAATGTGTTCATGTTTTATCTGAATTTAACCCTTTAATGCCATTGCATGTAGATGGAAAAAAACAAGACATTGTAGTCTTTCATCATAATTTTGCAAAACGTCTGGTATTTCGTTATACCATATGGGAAAAATCCACGTGGCTTATTGACACGCGCTGGAAGGTGGAGGGTAAGAGACAGAGAAACAGTGAGTGAGAAGGAGGGGGTTAATCCTCAAACCTGCCCGTGCGGCAGAACAGAGGATTTGTGCTCATTTGTTATCTGTTGACGAGCGCCGGTTGTGACATCTCCACGTGCTTATCTCAGGGCCGTCCACTGAGCTGAGCTGACGTACACTCACGAGTAGGGTTCAGGGTTCACAGCGCTGGCACTGCTGGGCTCTCAGCGACGTTTGGCCCACATTACAGCGTCACGCTGCGCCGTTCTGTGTGGGTTCAGTCATTCCGACCCACGCCAAAGGAACTGATGTTACATAAACGGTTGGGGGATACGGAAATGAGTGGATGCAGATAAGGGAAATACCCATGACAGCCAGAAATTGAGGTTTTATGGATAAATGGCAATAGGAACAAAATCAACCAGTGCGTTTCATTGTCTCTTTCCGATATTACAGCGTAATCTCCAAGAGAATAACATGGGTTGAGAAAAATCTTTAAACGACAAGATAATTGGTGTGTTCTATGCATTGACTGGTTTGAAATGCTGTCAAAGATTTCCATTTGCAACACAAGACTAGTGCAAATACATTTTAATTACAAATTGTGAAATGAGCATAGTAGAGATTTGGTAAAATCTAATGTGCCTTTGATGTGAAGTTTATAACAAGAAAAATGAATTATAAAACAGGCTCAACTAGGTATTTCATTAATATCTAAAGAATATATTTTTGATGTAGAACAATAGTTTTTAAGTTTTTATCTTCATTGTTGTATTATATGAAGAATGAACAATTAAATTTTGCCAATGCATTGTACTGTGTGTGTGTGTGTGTGTGTGTGTGTGTGTGTGCGTGTGTGTGTGTGATATCAAAATTATTGAGTTCAGGGTGGCACGGCAGCATGGTGGTTAGTACTGTTGTCTCACACCTCCAGGCCTGGGGTTTGATTCTTGCCTTCGGTCTGTGTGCGTGGAGTTTGCATGTTCTCCCTGTGCTTGGTGGGTTTTCTCTGGTTTCCTCCCACAGTCCAAAGACATGCAGGTTAGGTTGATTGGTGTCTCCAAATTGCCCGTAGTGTGCGTGTGTGCCCTGCGGTGGGTTGGCGCCCCGCCCTGGGTGTCCCCTGCCCTGCACCCCATGTGTTCTGGGCTCCAGGCTTCCCATGACCCTTAACTGGATGAAGCAGTATAGAAGCTGACTGACTGACTGATTGAGTTCACGTGCATTTATATCTATGCAGCAGCTTTCGCAACACAGTTTCCCCAAAGCACTTTACTGGAGTGGATGTACAAAACAACACATAGTTAAGGTCAAAGAAATACGTGGCCTGGTGGGATGCAGAAGACTCCCGGTTTGAATCCCAGCCCAGCTACCAGGTGTGTAAAATGTATGTGAAATATTGTAAATCACTTTGGATAAAAAGCATGTGCTAAATGGTTAATTAAAAATAACTCTGCAGTGTAGACAAAAAAGAACATTACAGTTTAAATGGTTGTTAGACACTCAAATGACAGCATATGACTTTTGGTTAAGTTTGCCAAATATTGATAGAGGGCTGATTAGAGTATACACAGCACCAGTTATGAAGCGAGCAAAAGATGTTTATCTGTGTGTGTGTGCTTGCAGAGTATGTATGAGAATGTGTGTGTTTGACACAGCCTCTCATTATCTTGGCTGTTAAATAGGTTTCTGTCCACTGACTGCATTTCTGCACTGACATCACCGCCGCTGTCAAGCCACATTAACCGTCCGGCAAAGCACACCAATCCGGTGGACAGTTTAACAGTTGTGGACAGAGAAAGCTGGTCAGCGACACCCGGGCTGCAGCCTCCGTGAGCGCATTAAGTGCGACTGCTTAGTCTACAGTTTTTCTGCATGGCTCCTCTTTTCCTTTCTCTTTTGCTCCTTTTCTCTCCCTTTTCTATTGCAATGCAATCTTATTATTTATTTATTTTTTGCAGTGCCACAGCTCCACATCCAAGGCATCAAAGTACTGACGCTGTCTCGGAGAGACCAAGAGACTGAAATGCGGCACAGCGAGTTGAAGAGAAAGTCTTCACCCGTCGCCTCTTCTCAGTCACGCAGGTGAGAATCTGCGGGTGGGAAGTGAGCACCGCTCCGAATGCGGCACCCTGATAATGAGAGAGAAAGCAGACGTGCAGCTGTTGCAGCTCTCACGCTTCCCAAACAGCTCCCGGCGCAGCCACAAACACACCCCGCGCTCTCTGATGTCTGAATGCCTTATACGCCCCAGTCAAAGACGAGCCCTGCTCATCTGCTGTGTGTCTGCAAGTGTTGCGGTGTGACAAGGAAGGCGGCGAGAATCAAATCAGGGAGTGTCCAGAGAACCACAGGCTCCGTGCCCTGGGTGGGGAACAAGGAGGGGGGGGTGACTGGGAGGTGTGACGGGATTCTGCAGTTCAAATCACCATTGCAGCACTGGATTTACACTAGTCACCTAGTCCTACACACACACACACACACACACACACACACA